>JAWZYT010005078.1:15000-52500 GCA_034508575.1 Petrolisthes manimaculis | reverse complement strand
TGTTTATACGTACCGTTAGTCACAGAAAATAATATAAGACTGGCAGCGATGAAGAGTAGGTGTGTGTAGGTGTGTGTGTGTGTGTGTGTGTTTCTTTGTTTGTTTATGTGTGTGTCTACGTATTTTATGTGACTTTTTATATTTACATTGAGTTCTCGGTATTTGTTTGTTTATTTATGTGTGTGTTTACGTATTTTTTCTGTGACTTTTTATATTTACATTGAATTCTTGGTATTTGTGTGTGTATGTTTGTTGGTTTGTTTATGTGTGTATGTGTACGTATTTTATATGTGACTTTTTATATTTACATTGAGTTCTCGGTATTTTTCTGGACTAGATTTATTGTGACTCTCATTGTCTCTACGAAAGAAATATGGGTAAGTGGGAAACAAGGACAATCACAGGGACAATGAATAAGGAAAACCAAACCTCATTCTAAAACTCACATGACCTTCAGTATGGTATTCGAATTAAGATGTAATGTTGATCTAAATGCACACGAGAGACGATTACAGAGGATCCTAATTGATGACGTGATATTCCTATTTAAAACTGGCTCAAGGTCTACTAAATAAATTATATACAGCCAGCTAGAATATTATTAAGAGTAAATGAAACGTGGGTGGCTCTGACCGTAGACTTTAGCGCCTTGCCATACGCCATACAAGATTATATTATACAGTCTATGTCATGCAGTATGTGTCGATATAACTACATGTGCTATATAATATGTGTGTGTGTGTGTGTGTCTGTGTGTGTGTGTGTAAGGGATAATGATAATGGGTGTGTTTACAGACATTGCTCCCTGGTTACCACATACACTACATCCCCTCCTCCCAACTTACCCTCCTTCCCATTACCTTTGCATCATGGAGTAGTAGTGGTGGAGGAGGGGGAGGGGAGATGAGGAAAGAGAAAGGGTGAAGGGGGCAAGAGGGAGGGGAGAAGAGGAAAGAGGCAGGCTAAAGAGGAAGGGCAATATGGAGGGAGTAGATCGTAGGACAAAGAAAGAGACAAGGATAAAGGGGCAAGGGGGAGGGGGACAAGGCTAGAGGCAAGATAAAGGGGGCAAGAGGGAAGGGAGACGAGAAAAGAGGCAGGCATAAGAGGGAGGGCAAGAGAGAGGGGTAGGTAATGGAGGGGGGACAAGGAAAGAGACAAGGTAAAGAGGGGAACGAGAGAGAGGAAGGGAAGTTGAAGGGGGTCGAGAGAGAGAAGGAAGGAAAGGTGAGGGGGTCGAGTTTATGCAGTGGCTTCATCAACCACCACCAAGTAGAGGTCTAGAGAGTCAGCCATCACCCGCCTCATTACTGCCGGCCAGGACTTCTTAACCTCAACCAACCCCTTCCTTTTATAGTTATTTATTAAGTTAGTTTCTTTACTTTTCCTCTCCTCCTCCCTACACTCCATGGACAGAGACACAGACAGAGATAGAGACAGAGACAGAGACAGAGACAGAGACAGAGGGAAGGGGATGTGCAAAATGCCGGAATATATTTTTAAAGATCATACATATATTTTTTCCGACCATCCTGAGGTTCACTATAATCACATACTCACCCTCGCCAGTACTCCGCTCTCTCTCTCTCTCTCTCTCTCTCTCTCTCTCTCTCTCTCTCTCTCTCTCTCTCTCTCTCTCTACTAAACTCACATCCTTTTTTAAGAATCACATAGGACCAGTGGACAACTACTTATAATATATATTGTTATGGTTAACATTTCACTACTGGTTGCTATTGTCTGTGTGTTTGTTGTCCCTCCCTTCTCTCTCTCTCTCACCTTCTTAATCGTCCTTCTATATTTCCGAGGCCTCTTCTTGTTCTCACTTCAGTTAATTCTCTGGTTTAATTGCTATCATTAATACTATATTGTAAAAATGTACCCGATATCCGCATTAGATTTGCCTTTGTTACTACATTATTATAACTAATATTTCAATAATATCTTTCTATTTGTGTTTATTGAAGTAAAATAACGCAAGTAAAACACTGAGGGCCATTATATATTTCTTGGAAGATTAACAAACCTCGACCACATGTATACTTTCTCCAAGGGTCACTTTCAGGGTAAGTAAAAGTATTCCTAGCACTGTATTGTCCAGGCCTCCCTCCCTCCCTCATTTTATTTTATTTTTTCCTTCTCAACTCTACCCCTTCTTACCACGACCCTCTCCTCATATCCTCCCCTTTACACATTTCCCCTCCTCACACTTATACCCCTCCTCATATCTACCCCTCCTCCTCATCCTCACCTCTACCCACTCTTACCACGACCCCCTCCTCACACTTGTACCCCTTCTCACACTCGTACCCCTCCTCCTCACATCTACCCCATCCATAATCATCCCTCTCTCCACCCGACCCCATCCCTCCCCTTCTGATCTGAGGGTACTGTAGCGACTCACTGCGGGTTGTGGTGTTGGTGTTGGTGGTGGTGGTGGTGCGTCACTCTTTCACGTAATGCTGCGACGGCCTTCTGTATCTTCATCATTAACACTACTACTGCTGGGGAGAGACACAATAGATGGAAAGGGGTGGCTGTGTGTGTTGTGTTGTGTTGAGTTGAGATGGTGTGACGGGAGAGTTTATAGGTCTGGCACGGTATGAAGGATATGTTTATGTTTATGCGTCATTTTAAGGGAAGTGTTTACATAATGAGAAGGTATTTGTAGTTTGTTTCTTAGTGGGTTGTTTAGGCCTGAATATACACACACACACACACACACACACACACACACACACACACACACACACACACACACTGTTTGAAGGATCTATTGTTTATGCATCATCTTAATCAATGGGGTTACAGGATGGGAAGTACTTGTATAAATAGAAGTTGTTTCTTTATGGTTTGGTTAGGCGTGGAGGGTATGAAGGAACGGGTTGAAGTGGTGATGGTAGAATTGATGTTAGTGGTGGTAGAAGTAGTGGTGGTGGTGATGGTGGTGGTAGTGGTGGAGGTAGAATGATGGTAGAAGAAGTGGTAGTGGTGGAGATAGAAAGACGATAGAAGAAATGGTAGTTTTAGTGGTGGTGGTGGTGGAATGACAGTAGAAGAAGTGGTGGTGGTAGTAGGGGTAGTGGTAGTGGCATAGCGTGTGGACCCAGGCTGGTGGTAGTGATAGTGGTGATGGTGGTAGTAGTGAGTGACTGATGGAGGTGGTATCCGGCGTGATTGATTCCACTAAAACCTTTCCTAATCCTAAATACAGTCTCAGGATTTGTGTGTGTGTATGTGTGTGTGTGTGTGTGTGTGTGTGTGTGTGTGTGTGTGTGTGTGTGTGTGTGTGTGTGTGTGTGTGTGTGTGTGTGTGTGTTTATTTGTTTTTCTTTGTTTATTTATTTTTCTGTTTTTTTTCTTTAATTGATAATGTTTCTTGTGTTCCTTCTTACGTGTTTTTCTCTCTCTCTACTTTCTCTCCTTTCTCTCTCTCTCTCTCTCTCTCTCTCTCTCTCTCTCTCTCTCTCTCTCTCTCTCTCTCTCTCTCTCTCTCTCTCTCTCTCTCTCTCTCTCTCTCTCTCTCTCTCTCTCTCATCATCAGTGTGCCTTTATAACAGGTCAATTACCCTCTGTTTGTTATCCTCCCTCCGTTACCTTCCCCTCCCATTATCGCTATCACTCTTTTTATCTAATCCAAGTCATTTCCTTTGCTAATTACACCTGCCGAGGGCGAAGAAGGAGAAGGGAGAGTTAGGGAGAGGGAGAGCAGGAAAGAGGAGTAGTAGTAGTAGTAGTAGTAGTAGTAGTAGTAGTAGTAGTAGTAGTAGTGGTGGTAGTATTAGTAGTGATAGAATAGGTATGTGCAGTGTGGGTATTTTTTTTATGGATGCCTCTGTGTGTTGTTGTTGTTGTTGTTGTTGTTGTTGTTGTTGTTGTTGTTGTTGTTGTTGTTGTTGTTGTTGTGTGTGTGTGTGTACGTACATTATATTTTTATCAAGCAACCCTAAGACTACCGGTAATGGAATTTTAATGACGTTTGTGTGTGTGTCTGTCTGTGTGTGTGTGTGTTTCTGTGTGTGTGTGTGTTAATGTTTTGTCATAAACACACACACACACACACACACACAGACACACACACACACACACACACACAGACACACACACACACACACACAAAAAAAAAAAAAAAAAAAAAAAAAAAAAACATAAATATTACACACATTTAATATTCTGCACCCCTTTAAAAGTTTCACACACACACACACACACACACACACACACACACACACACACACACACACACACATAAATATCTTGCCCCCCTTCATTCCTAATTCTCTCTCTCTCAAGGTCCACCTCCAACCATTACTCAGACCTCCCCCTCATTGCCCCATCTTCCTTGTCCTCGTATTTCTTTCTCTTGTTTACCTATTCCTCCTCTTCCTCCTTGTGTCATCCCTCCTTCTCATTCTTTTATACTCTCTCTTTCTTCTCCTTTATCCTTATTCCCTCTCTTTCTTTCCCTTTCTCCTTATTCTCTCTTTCGGTTGATCATTGTTTATTTTTTTTATTTTTTTTTTACCTTTAGTCTTTTCGTGTTTTTTTTGTTTTTTTTCATTTTGACTGATGTAGTATTTTTCTTTTCTTTTCTGTTATTCCTTTTCATTCTTTTGTTTTCCTTTCTCTTTTCAGACTTGTAGTCTGTATTTTTTCTGTGTTTTTTTTCTATTTTCTTGTTCTTTATTTTCCTTTCTCTGTTCTGTTTTTATGTTTATCTTCGTCTTCTCTTTTCTTTTTCATTCTCCTCTTTGTCTATGTAAGTCTGTTTCTCTTACCCCTTCTCCTTCCTTCTCCATCTATAATATTCTTTATAATCAATTCTCCAACACAGATTTTTCCCCTTACCCTAATTCACACAAACCAAATCCCCCCCCCTTCCCCCCCAATATTCACACACACACACACACACACACACACTCCTTCCTCACTCCCCCTTATTCACCCCCCCCCCAAAATCCCTACCCCCATTCCACTCCCCCTCCTTTCCCCCACCCCACCCCAAGCTTCATACACACACACACACACTCACACACACACACACACACACACACACACACACACACACACACACACACACACACTCCTTCCCCACTCCCCCTTCATTCACACCCCCCCCACTCTTTCCCTCTCATAATCCCCCTCACATATATAAGTCAGAAATATCCCCCACCTACCCCCACACACACACCTACCCATCCACCCCAATCCCCCTTTTCCTCACCTCCCTCACCTCCCTTTTATCCTCTTTGCGAACCTTTTTCCACCCTTTTTCTAATTCCCTATATCCTTCTGATCCCCTTCCCATTGCCTCGTCATCCCCCCTATACACACTCCAACCCCTTCCTTCGTTTCTCTTTACCTCCCCTCTTTTTGTTTATACCTACCTCACCCCACACCACCCTACACCACCCCAACACAACCCCAACACAACCCAGTTTCTATCCTCCCCTTCCAACCCAACCCAACCCAACTCTACCAAACCCCAACCCAACCCCATCCCACCCAGTTCCTATCCTCCCCTTCCAACCCAACCCAACCCCACCCAACCCAACCCCACCCCACCCAGTTCCTGTCCTCCCCTTCCAACCCCACCTCACCCCTCCCCTCCGCCTGGGATTTGTGTGCTCTGTTACACAAGTTAGCCCAACAGACTAGATAATTAGTTTGTCATGAGGCAGAATGACCCCAGGCATCGATTGCCAACACTACAAAACCTCCCTTCCCTCTCTCTCTCTCTCTCTCTCTCTCTCTCTCTCTCTCTCTCTCTCTCTCTCTCTCTCTCTCTCTCTCTCTCTTATTCATTCGTTCTCTTCTCTTCATTCTCCTCTTCTTTGCATTCATCTCTTCTGTTCTTATTTCCTTCCATTTCTTATCCTTTTTTATTGTTTTATTCCATCTCCTTTCTTTCTCTCCAATGTATTCGCTATTGTTTTTTTACATATTTACATCTTTTATTACATTTATTCTTCTTTTTCCTTTTCAATCTCTCATCTCTTTTCATTCCTTCAGTTTTCTCGTGTTTCATTTTCCAGTAATCAATTATTTTCTCCTCCTCTCTGCCTTTTTATTATTATTATTTTTTTTTCATTCCCTCTCTTTTTTTCTCATCCTACTATTTTTTTTTTTTATTAATTATCCACCCTTCCATTTTTCATTTTTTTATTTTTTTTCCCTTGGGCCCATTTCCCTTTTACCCTTCCTCCCTCCTCTTCCCCTCTGGCTCCCCATTTCCTCTCTCCACCCCCACCCCTACCCCCAACCCCCCCCAACTGGAAGGGGGAGATAATGAGGCCAGGTAGAATGGTCAGCCCAGAGGGGGGGGAGGAAAGAGAACTATGGGGGGGGGGAGGAAAGGGGAGAAAAGCGAGAGGAAAGAGGGAGGAAAAGGGAGAGGAAAAAGGGAGAAAAGCGAGAGGAAAGAGGGGTACGAAAAGGAAAAGGAAAGGAGAGGAAAGGGGAGGTAAGGAGAGGAAATGGGGGAAGGAAAGAGAACTAGGGGTGTAAATAGGAGAGAGAGAGAGAGAGAGAGAGAGAGAGAGAGAGAGAGAGAGAGAGAGAGTTAGAGAGAGAGAGGAATGTCAAGGATACAAGAAAATATCGATGCAAGGAGGAAGGGACGGAATGATTGGCAGGGAGGCAGGGAGAAGACACGACACCAGAGAGAGAGAGAGAGAGAGAGAAAGAGAGATGAGAGTGAGAGAGAAGAGAGAGAGAGGAACGAATGAAATGATTGACAGGGAGGCGGAGGGAGACAGTGAGACACAATGGAGTAGAAGGCAAGGAAGGAGAGTGACAGGGGATGCAGTGAAATGAAGGTGCAACGGGGAGAATGACTGACAACAGGCCCCACACACTAGACAACAACAACAACAACAACAACAACAACAACAACAACAACAACAACACACTGGCATGAAGGCAACACAATGCAGAGGAAAAAAAAAAAAAAAAAAAAAAAATTATATATATACACAAACATACTGAATCACACACAAACACACACACACACACACACACAGACACACACACAGACAGACACACACACACAGACAGACACACATGCGGTACGGTTGCGGTTCCAGGGGTTGACAGGTGAATCACAGAGACAGACATTTAGGTGTTGTATATATCATTAACAAACATCTGCATAAACACTGTCTCCTGCTGTGTGTGTGTGTGTGTGTGTGTGTGTGTGTGTGTGTGTGTGTGTGTGTGTGTTTTGATGTGTGTTTGTGTGTGTGTGTGTCTGTGTGTCTGTGTGTTTGTGTTTGTTTGTTTGTCTGTGTTTTGATGTGTGTTTGTGTGTGTGTCTGTTTGTTTGTCTGTTTGTGTTTGTGTGTGTGTGTGTGTGTGTGTGTGTGTGTGTGTGTGTTTCCGGGGGTAAAGAGGAGGAGGTCAAGAAGTAAATGAAAAGGAAAAAGAACAAAAAATAAAAAATAAAAAAAATAAAAACACACACACAGCTTTGTTTAGGAATGACTTGGGAGAGAACAAAGGAGAGAGAAACTTTGGTGAGAGATAATAGTGGATAATGATGAGAGAGAGAGAGAGAGAGAGAGAGAGAGAGAGAGAGAGAGAGAGAGAGAGAACAGGGTCGATACAAGTTCAGTACTGGTTATAGTTCATTGTCTCCCTTGTGATGAGTTGCCTCTTCCTCCTCCTTTTCTTCCTCCTCTTCTCCCTCCTCCTCTTCCCCTCCTCTTCCTTCTTCTCTTCTTCCTCCTCTTCCTCCACCTCCTCCTCCTCCTTTTTCATTTGCTCCTCCTCCTCTTCCTTTTCTCTTCTTCTTCCCATTCCACCTCCTAATCCTTCCATTTCCAAAAAAAATATTGAAAAAAAATGAACGAACGCATTTACGTATCAACACAAACAAAACAACAAAAACAACAACAACAACAATGACATGAAGCTATAGTCGAAAATTAGTAGTGTAGGTAAATATGGAGCAAAAAAAAAAAAAAAAAATGATTCCTCCAAACTATTCCAAGCAACAACAACAACAGCTCCCCTTGTATGTTGTTAATGTGTGGTCCTGTTGGGTGGCAAGCTATGGAGGAACCAAATTGCTCTAATAATGTACCCAAAGAATATTATTACCCCCTTGAAGGTTAGCTAAGGGTCAGTGTAATATGGACAAGTTAATTTGGAAGGGAAGAAAGGGAAGGGGGAAAAGGGGGAGGGGGAGAAGGGGGGAGGGGGAGAAAGGGGTGATATGGAAGGGTTAGAGTAAGGGAGAGATAGAGGGGAGAGTAGGAAGGGGAGGGAGAGGGAAGGGGAAGGGTGAGAGGGGGAGAAAGGGGTGATATGGAAGGGTTAAAGTAATGGAGAGAGAGAGGGGAGAGTAGGAAGGGGAAGGGGGTAGGGGAAGGGGGTAAGGGAAGGGTGAGGGGGCCGTCATAACGACAATGGAGCCACCTATCGACCGTCCAGGGAATTACGGAATGTAAACAAAAGCACAGGTTAGGCTTGGCAAGATGAGGGTGATGGAAGGGGGGAGGGGGCTGGTGTGGTAGGCGTATGTATGTATGTATGTGTATGTGTATATGTATGTATGTATGTATATGTATGTATGTGTATGTATGTATAGTATATGTATGTATATGTATGTATGTGTATGTATGTATGTGTATGTATGTATGTATGTATATGTATATGTATGTGTATGTATGTTTGTATAGTATATGTATGTATGTATGTATGTATGTATGATAAGGAATTAGAAGGAAGGAAGGAAGGAAGGAAGGAAGTGAATGAGGGAAGGGAATATAAGAGAGAAAGAAAGGGAGGAAAAAAAAGATGTGAGGGCATAGAATGATTCCTCCAAAGTAACCCCGGCAACAGGACCACAGGAACAAAAATAATGGTGTTCTTTTGTTGCTTGGAATAGTTTGGAGGAATCAGTTGCTCCAAATTTTCCCGTATCTTATTTATTCATCATTATGCATGTCTCTTCATCCCTTATTGATATTTCTACTACAATTATTTCACTTACCTTTTCATATTACCCTTTTATTATTTTATTTTATCTTATTTATATATATATTTTTTTTTTTATCATATTTATATTATCGTATTTTTACGTTTTCTTATTATTTATTACTCTTATATTTACATTTTTATATCATTCATTACCCATTTATTTACATTCTGATATTTATGCATTTCACTTCTATTTATTTTTCATGTTTTTAATTACATTTTTGTTCACATCATCATTATACCCACTGTTTATTTGTTTTTCATTATACCCACTGTTTATTCACTCGTATTCTTCTTTCTATTCTATTCCTTGTGGTATTTTCTTCTATGTTTCCTCCCGTTTATCGGATATTATGAGCATTATTATCTCTCTTCGTCATCATCTCGTTCTGCTCTTTATCGTGTCATGTCCCTATTACCTCCGTTATTGTCCTGTCCTTATCTCCCTGTTCATTATTATTCCCCTCCCTCCTCTGTTTCCCCTCTTCTGTGTTTTAGTACCTATTAGGGACTTGGGTACATACATACATACATACTTACTGTACATACATACATACATACATACATACATACATACACTTTCTCTCTTCCTCCACTCCCCTCCTCACCTCCCCCCTACCCCCCCTTCCCCTCACCTCACCTCACCTCACCTCCCCTCCCCTCACCTCCCCTCATACCTTCTCCCCTCACCTCCCCTCCCCTCCCCTCATTATGCCTCCCCTCTCCCCTCCCCTCACAGTCCCAAATTAACCAACCAATACATTACACCTGTTAACTAAAAAAAAAAAAAAAAAAAAAAAAAAAGTTATAAAAAAAATCACAATTATCTGTCTCTTATCATCTCATTTATCGCCCCGCCTTGCTTATCATTACCCTGTGTAGTGCCTCTGACCCTCAACTCTTTCAATCTTGTTAGTAGTAGTAGTAGTAGTAGTAGTAGTAGTAGTGGTAGTAGTGGTAGTTGTTAGTGTCTTATCTACCCTTCGTTTATTTATGTCCCTCTGTCTCTCCCCACTTCTCATTCTTTTGTTTTCTCTCTTCTGTGGTGTGTGTGTGTGTGTGTGTGTGTGTGTGTGTGTGTGTGTGTTTTGGTCTCTTGGGATCCAATTAAAGCACTGTTTTGTTAATAGTATTTTTCTTGCTATTCTTTTGTTCGTGTGTGTGTGTGTGTGTGTGTGTGTGTGTATACATGTACGGTATATAATTATGTACGCTTGTGTGTGTGAGTGTGTGTATGTATCTATGCATACATGTATATAGTAATGTATGCGTTGTTGCGTGTGTATCTATGCATGTATTTATGTATGAATGTATGTATGTATGTATGTATGTATGTATGTATGCACGGGGTAGGGTAGGGTGGGAGGAGAAAAGGTAATATATTTCACCAGCTTAAATATCATATGTGTTTGAATATGAATATGTGTTTTTATGAACAGTATATATGTCTAGTCAATAGTACCACTCAATTCTCGACTCTAATAACACACACACATTCACTATACCACTATATTGACGAAGGAATGAATGAAGGGCAATAGAGACGAAAAAATATATCACTGTATAAAAGTGTATAACAGATGTATAAAGTGACTGAAGGAATTAAGAATGAATTTATGTTCCTGCTTGCTGTATAATAATCATGTATGTAACAAAGTATATGTATGTCTGCTATATAGATGTGTGTATGTATGTAATAATATATGTCTGTTTACTTATACGTGTAAATAAATAAAAATTTGACATTACGTTTTGTCATTGCACATTAAAGTTATGCTTTTTTTTTTTTTTTTTTTTTTTCCTGAATTGTCAGCTAAACAATACACACAGAGACGGAGAAATAAATAGTTAAGGACCCTGTAATCGTGTAGGAAAATTGAAGGCTTCTGGTTCCTCCTGAGTATGCCACGAAACAAGCTCCTTCCCTATAGGTGTGTGTGTGTGTGTGTGTGTGTGTGTGTGTATGTGTGTGTGTGTGTGTGTGTGTGTGTGTGTGTTTCGTGGCAATATTTGAAGGCCTCTTATACCTCCAATAACCTAAATACATCACCTGTGTGTGTGTGTGTTTCGTGGCAATATTTGAAGGCCTCTTATACCTCCAATTTTCCGACTACAACATCTACAGGGAACGAGACTTTTGTACCACTCTGACCAAGCAGCCATCACTCATCACAACCTTTCAATTGGCACAGTCGCTAAAATCGTGTTGATGGGGGGCGAAGGTAAACACTGGCTGCGTCCAGGGTAAGGGGGGAAGGAGGGGGGGCTAGTTAGAGGGTTATAGGTAGGGGGAGGGGGGGTCAAAGGAAGGAAGGAAGGAAGGAAGGAAGGAAGGTGGTGTGTTTGTGTGTAAGGTTGAGGGAACAAGAACTGGTCATCTTCCTTCCCTCACATTAATAATAATAATAGTAATATTAATAATAATAATAATAATAATAATAATAATAATATTAATAATAATAATAATAATAATAATAATAGGGAGAAAAGTAGAAAAGAAAAGAGTAGAAAAGAAGGAGGGAGAAAAGTAGAGAAGAAAAGAGTAGAAAAGAAGGCTATACAAGGGAGAAGGAGGGAAAGGAGAGGGAAGAAAAGATAAATATGTTCAGAAAAGGGAAGTGATGATGGAGAGAAAAAGAAAAGACGAAAGGGAAGAGAAGAAACAAAAGTAGATAAACAAGAGGAAGAGGAAGAGAAGAAAGTGTCAGTCAATAGTGAAAGAAGGTATTGACTGTCTAGGTGTAGTATGTTGTGGGTAAATCTGGAGCAACTGATTCATCCTAACTATTCCAGGCAACAGGACACATATATATTTTTTTCATATAAGGTCCTGTTTCCTGGGATACTTTGGAGGAATCAAGGCGCCCCCCAGTGTACCAAAAGTGTATTACCCCCTTAACCCGTCCTCGTTCCACGGTCCAAATTACACCCCCCAGCTCCTCCCCCCAGCCCCTCCCCCCCCCAGCCCCTCCCCCCAGCCCCACTCCCCGGCCCGACTCCACTCACACAACCCCTATTGAAAAGGCATAAAGAGAGACCTGGTGTCGAGGCAGAGAGGCCAATGTGTGTGTGTGTGTGTGTGTGTGTGTGTGTGTGTCCAAGTCTCGCGTGATGCAGGGAAATGGGTGTGTATAATATGTGTACAACCACAATCAAATAACCACCAACATTTTCCTTCCATCGTCGTGCAAATAAATCAGTATCATATCAATATATAATCATACAACACCTTATGTCAACTCGACCCCCTCAATTATTATCAGTATCATATCAATATATAATCATACAACACCTTATGTCAACTCGACCCCCTCAATTATTATATACAACTCCTTATGTCAACTCGACCCCCTCAATTATTATCAGTATCATATCAAAATATAATCATACAACACCTTATGTCAACTCAAGTCCCCCAATTTTTGTACGAAGTGTTGCATAAATCATCCGTATATGTTATTCTTTATTGCCAAGATATTTACTAAATGATAATAGTCCGCTCTCCATTCAAGTCGATCAAAGTTTAAAAGTAAGGGATTTCTTTTCCCAGGGTGTTCGTGATTACATCGTTAATCAAAATTTAGTGGAGTGTTTTGGATTTATACACTCGAGTAGAACTAATAAACAAGAACCAATGAACTGGAAAGCATATTGATTCAAGAGGTATATTTTTCTCAATTTCACCTGGCCAATAGTATACACAAAAATTTAAATGTATTTCCCCTTACAGTTCAACCAAGAAAGTCTTATATATACACCCAACATCTGTATTACTAATCCTTTCCTCTTTTATCATATTTTATAATTTTTTTCAGACGACGTTTACGTGAGTCAAATAACTACACTTGCAGCTTGGCTTATACATGGATGTTATAACTCTTCCCACCTTCCCTTTGACTTGATATGAATGAATCCACTCCATTTATTCACTGTACGTGTGGGGCAAAGCTAATCTAAATGAATGAGACAGCTGCTCTATTTTTAAATTAAACTTTGCTGGGAAGGGTTGTGCATATAACGTGAATTTACTTTTCCAATTCCCGGTGGGTCGCCATTCCCTTGTTGCCAACCCTCCGCATTACCCTCTACTAAATATTTAGTGTCCTGTCTTTTCAACGGCCCATACGTTGTGCGCTACTCCTTTTACCTGGCTTTTACCGCTCGCCAACTCTCTACTTACTCGGTCTAAATTCTTCCCTGATATACATTCCGCTGGATGGTAAAAAAAGATCGAGGACGCGACCCACCACCAGCCACCCACTTTATACTTCACTTTGCTTTCCTTCCTTCCTTTCTTCGTTCTCTTTCGTGGTGTGCGTGTGTGTGTGTGTGTGTGTGTGTGTGTGTGAGTGAGAGAGAGAGAGAGAGAGAGAGAGAGAGAGAGAGACAGAGAGAGAGAGAGAGAGAGAGAGAGAGAGAGAGAGAGAGAGAGAGAGAGAGAGAGAGAGAGAAGAGAGAGAGAGGGGTGTAGGTGTGGGGGAGGGAAAGGAAGTGAATGCAAGACAAGACTGGGGATTACACAACATTATTATTCTGCGGGGATCGATGCCCCCTGATATGATGTGCTTGAAGGGGGAGTAGGTGGGGGGGAGGGGGGGGGCAGGACAAGTAGTAGATGAGGGGACAGAAGAATGGGCAATGGGGAAGACGGAGGAGTGATGGGGAGTGATGGGGAGTGATATAGAGAAGATGTGTTGTCTGAGAGATGGGGAAGGTAATGGTGGAAAAGTTGAATGGGGAAGGAAGGGAAAGGGAGAGGTTAATGGGGAAATAAGAGTGGGGGTATGAGTTGGTAGGGTGGGGGTATGTGTTGGTGTGTTGGTGGTATGTGATATGTTGGTGTGGTGGTAGGATAGTGATATGTGTTGGTGAGTTGATGGTATGTGTGTGATATGTTGGTGGTATGTGTTGGTGGTATGTGATATGTTGGTGTGGTGTGTTGGTGTGTTATGGTGTGTTGGTGGTGTAGTATGGTGAGGGGGGAGACACTCATTAACTTGAAGAATAGCAGGTGTCGGAGTAAATATCGATGTACAACAGTGATCCACAGCCCACTCCACTGCAGGCTAATAATAATAATAATAACAATAATAATAATAATAATAATAATAATAATAATAATAATAATAATAATAATAATAATAATAATAATAATAATAATAATAATAATAATAATAATAATAATAATGATTTAATATAGGTGGTGTTTTGTAGCAATGTTTGAAGGAATTATTTACCTCCAATTTTCTCTTGACTTAAGAAATATGGAGACGAATCATTTTTTCACAGTGTAAGTCGAGTAGTTCATATGACAACTAATTTATTATCTTTATCACAGAGTCTGGGGAAGATTAATTTGGATATTTGGTCATGGATTATACGAGGAAAATGAGTTAATTAATACACACAATTACTCAATACCCACTGTGTGTATTAACGTGTACAGACATAGTTAAAAGTTCCTGAATCGAATAAATTAATATGAGCTGCTTGAGTGATTTTTTTTTGCTAATCATTATTACGAACACTGATGATAGCATATAATTATACAGATGTGCTTCTTTCCTCCCCGTGTCCAAATTTTCTTTTTCGTG
This sequence comes from Petrolisthes manimaculis, assembly GCA_034508575.1. Taxonomy (NCBI): domain Eukaryota; kingdom Metazoa; phylum Arthropoda; class Malacostraca; order Decapoda; family Porcellanidae; genus Petrolisthes; species Petrolisthes manimaculis. The sequence goes on along the minus strand of JAWZYT010005078.1, from coordinate 37,924 downwards.
TCCAAAATTTAATTCTTTCTTCCAGTGTCCAAAATTTCTTTCCTCCAGTGTCCAAATTTTCTTTTTCAACTTCAATGTCCACAATTTCTTTCCTCCAGTGTCCAAATTTTCTTTCCTCCACGTGTCCAAATTTTCTTTCATCCCCGTGTCCAAAATTTCTTTTTCAACTCCAGTGTCCAAATTTTCTTTCCTCCAGTGTCCAAATTTTCTTTCAACTCCAGTGTCCAAACTTTCTTTCCTCCACATGTCCAAAATTTCTTTCCTACACGTGTCCAAACTTTCTTTCCTCCCCATGTCCATATTTTATTTCTTTCCTCCTCGTGTGGTTTATGTGTGGAGGAGTGAGCTTCATTATAGGAATTAGGTAGTAAGAAGGATGGGAGTGTGTTGTGGTATTGACAAATGGTCGTATTTATAGGGACGAGGGACAATTTATGGTGTCATTAGGAGAAGTGGCTGTATATAGGTTACAAGATATACACAATATCTATATACTTTTATCTTTGTGGTCGCGTTTGCTTGCTTGTTTGGTTTTGTTTTGTTTGTATGTATGCTTGCTTGTTGGGACTCTCTCTTGCCTGCCTGGATCGATTTGTTTTATACCACACACACACACACACACACACACACACACACACACACACACACACACACACACACACACACACACACACACACACACACACACACACACACACACCAAAACAATGGGTAAGTCACGGTTCCCTCTGCTACCCCTCCACCCAAACATATGAAAGTCATTTGTCCACTTCCCCCAGCCATTCAGAAGCTCCCCTCACCTTCAACATCATCCCCCTGGAGTTACGACGGGTACCAGGCTGAAGAATTGGTGTGAGGGAGTGAGTGGGAGTGGGAGCGATGTGTGAGGGATGTGGGAGGGATGTGTGAGGGAGTGGGAGGGAGTGGGAATGGTAGAGGGAGTGTGAGGGAGTGGGAGTGTGTGGGATGTGAGTGGTAGGGAGATCTTGGGAGTTATATGGAGTTATTTGCCTTTCCCCATTCTTTCCCTCGTATCTCCTGTATATACTAGATAACTTCCACCTTTACACCTTCCATCTTTACACCTTCACATCTTTACACCTTCCACCTCGATCTTACTCAACACCTCACACGTTACACACACCCTGTCTGTCTGTTTGTGTGTGTGTGTCTGTGTGTATGTGTGTGTGTGTGTGTGTGTGTGTGTGTGTGTGTGTGTGTGTGTGTCTTTCCCACCTCTACTCTACTCCTTCAGTCCTCTCATTCCACCGTTTCTTATCTTGGTTCACTAGATAAGAAAATCGCATATATTTCTCCTCCGAGTTGGTGCCAGGGAATAAATTATACGCTAACCTTTTATTTTCAGGGCCAGACAAAGGTAGAAAAATCATACACGACTCAGAAAAATGAAGAAAAGTTGTGGCGTCTGATAAAGAAAGAATGTGAATCACAGACTGAACTACAAAAATATATATATAAAAAACGTCAGGAAAAAAAATATTGAAAGTCAGATAGATATGCAGGGAAAGAAATATGTATAACAAGGAAACATTTAAATTGCCCTAATGAAAGTGAGATAGGAAATGCGTTGATAGAAGAATTTATTATCATTATATTCTGTCTGTCTCTCTCTCTCTCTCTCTCTCTCTCACACACACACACACACACACACACACACACACACACACACACACACACACACACACACACTGTCACCAACCCCCATCATGGCGACTCTTCCCATTGATTATGCATTTTTATCCGTCACTGTGATTGGTCAGCCTACCCTTCGCTTTTTTATTATTGAGCAGCAGTGGTCAAACGGGGGGAGGGGGGGGGAGGAGGGGGGAGGTAGGGGGGGGGAGGGAAGTAGGGAGGAAGGGAAGAGGAAGAGATGAAGACGAGAGGAGTGTTAAGGTGTATATAAAACGAAATGTGAAGAAGAGAAAGACGATTAAGGAATGTAAATGTGAGAGAGGGACGACGAGGGAGGAAAGGAGGAAGAGAGAGAGAGAGGAGGAGGAAGGGAGAGAGAGAGAGTAAGGGAGGGAGAGAGGGAGGGGATGAGGAAAGGAGACAGGGAGGGATAGAGAGAGTAAGGGAGGGACAGAGGGAATAGACAGGGACCCTTTATACCTCCATGGGGACCACAACACTATTCATCTCTCTTCACGGTACAGTACATGTCTGAAGGCTACTGTATACATCTGGCTATTGACCTGATTGTTAGTTTTTAATGTGTGTGTGTGTGTGTGTGTGTGTGTGTGTGTGTGTGTGTGTGTTGTATTTAGGATTTCGAATTTATTGTAAAAGGTGGTCAATAAAATATCTATCTATCTACCTATCTATCTACTTGTGTGTGTGTGTGTGTGTGTGTAGAATGAAAAAATATTCAGTATGTAGAAACTCAACAATACTGATGAAAAAAAAAAAAAAAATAACAATATATTATTATAAAGTTTCTGTTCCTTTATTTTTAATAATATAAACCTACAGAGTAAAAATTTTACATTTACACACACACACACACACACACACACACACACACACACACACACACACACACACTTGGGAGAGACCAGAATTCCTTGCATGCATGCTTTTATCGCTGATGTGTTCATTGTGTTGTAAAAAAAAAAAAAAAAAAAAAAAAAAAAAAAAAAAAAAAGCGAGTTGCATTTTTTTTTTTTTTTTTTTTTTTTTTTTTCGTGTTTGTATTGGTAGTGGTGGTTGTATTAGAGTACACTTAGTTTTCCTTTACTTACTGTACACCTAGGCTTGCTTGCTTGCTTGGCTTGAGTGGTCGATGCATGGCTCTCAATTGCAAAGAAGTTGGGGAAGGTGTGTGTGTGTGTGTGTGTGTGTGTGTATTTGATCAGTTCTTTATGTCGTGTGTGATTCATTGCTCGCTTCACTAACTTGTCCCTGGCGTTTCTCCTTCTTTCACCACCACCACTACTACTACCACACATACACGAATATTGTGTTGTATGTATGTATGTATGTACAGTCACGAGTACTTATAAGCATTCATGTGTGCTTTGAATACCTAGAGATCGTAAAGAAATACACCATAAGATCTTCATAGGAATTATTTCGTTGGTGAATAATTGGACTGTTCAAAATTTCAACCCCAAAGGTGTATACTTATTAGTGTTCGTGACTGTACAGTATTTACCATCGTGGCTCAAAAGTTCAGTTCTTGTTTCCACCAACCAGATAATTATACAGAGAAAGAGTAATGAATTAATGGTCGCTTCAAACTCAACCTCAAAAATAATATGCCCAAGATAAGGATATTTATTTAAGGTGAATTTCTCTTGAGGGTAAAATTGGAGGAAAACGATTACTCCAAACTATGCCTGCCACGAAACAGACCCCCATTGAAGTAAACATCAAGGTCCCCTGTTTCCTAGCATAGTCTTGGAGGAATCACAGACAAACCTTCCAATTTACCAACAAGAATTATCTCCCATTATAATTAAAGCGTATACACTAACCTATGATATATGCCATGACGTACGTAGAAGAGAAGGTTTATTAACAAGATGGAGATACATTGTTGTGTAACCTTTGTCCCCATCACACCTAAATGATCCAATAAATCAAACAACATGACTAAACACCTTCTTCCTGATTTCTCACCTACTTAGCACTGAAGCATTTTGTTTGTGTGTGTGTGTGATAGAGAGAGAGAGAGATTGTGTGTGTGGGTGTGTCTGTGTGTGTGCGTGCCAGTGTAAATGCCCGTGTGTGTGTGTGTGTCTACGTCTGTGTGTATGTGTGTGTGAAGATTTACTGCCGACGATCCACAGTCATCCGGAAATGAGAACATACATATTTTTCGCTCCCATTGCACCCTCTCACAGGTGCAAGAAGTGGCAGGCAGGCAGGCAGGCAGGCAGGCAGTCAGGCAGGCAGGCACACATACAGACACACACACAGACACACACACATTCACCTGACTTTTGCGTTTTATTATTGTTTATTTTTGTAGTGCATCACATCCATGCACCAGCCAGCCAAGCAGATATATTAATAGTCATCTCCAGTGTATAATATATGAGTAAATATGTATGATATATTATCCTGCCTTCCTTTTTATCACAGTCATAATCCTGATAAACAAAAACAAAAAATATGTATAGATAAAATAATAATGTCTGCCTTTTGTTTATACCCCGAGTCCAGCATGTTTTGATATAGATACTGTTACGGTGCCTTATTTACAGTGTTGATTCTGTTCAATGAATATTCAAATACTTATTTTGATTTCTTTATATTATATTTTGTATATATAAGAAGTATAATAAAGGGATTAATTATAGGATATCGAAGTTATATCAGAGACGAGGCACAGAGTTGAATGATGCGCTTCTTGTGTTTTTTTTGTTGATGAGAGGGTAGGTGACGTCACGACTCTCTCATGGCGGTCAAGGACAGTGGACAGTGGACGGTGTTTGGTGTTGTGGTTGGATTTGAGTGATAATTTCGGACGTTCCTCATGGTCTAAGGGCATTGTGAGGTTTGTGGTATTGTTGTTGGAGTGTGGTGGTTGTTTAGGGAGTGATTAGGTGTTGGTAGAGGTCTGTACCTGGTGTGAATAGAGGTACATGTGGGTAGTGAGGCGGCCACAGGTGGTAACGGGTGTTATTGTGGTATTGGAGGGTGTACACTCTCCTCGTGGGTTATTTGGTGGTATTTCTGATGTGTTAACTTAAGGTAATATTGGTATTGTGGTATTGGAGAGTGTACACTGTTCTGGTGGGTTATTTGGTGGTATTTATAAGGTGTTAAGGTGGTGTCTGTTAGTGTGGTTTTGGTGGTGGTGTGGTGGAGGATAATTATTGGACTATTTTGGAGTTTCAGCCAAGGTGGTGTGGTAGTATACAGTGAGGTTATAGTGTTAATGTGTGTGTGTGCAGTTTTGGCAGTGAGAAGTGATAATATTGCGGTGTATATTATATTATATGCCCATGTGTAAATGTAAGGGGGGGGGGGGTATTTATTAATTATTTGTGTATTTGTATTATTATTCATGTTTGTGCATTTGTGGTATTCATATTGATACCCAGTTATTTTGTATTTATTGTATCATTCAATTTTGTGTCTTTTTTTTCATGTTCATTAATAATTACTGGTACCATATTTACCTAATTAGTAATGTTGTACTTTTATGTTTATTTTAATACATGATGCATTATGGTAAATGTGTATTTTAGTTCTTTCTCCAACCAACTCTAATTTTACATGAGTATTGTATATGGAAATCAGGTAAGAGTAAGGGAGTGGTGTGCTTTACAGTATGTGCGGTTCGGCTAAGTCGGGTGGGTGACCTAACATCCCTAATTTCCAGACTTTTAAAACTCCCTGGGACTGGTGTAATATCTACCCTCCATTGGGAGATAACCGGGTGGTAACAATACGTTCTCCTCTCTTCTCCCATACAGGCGTTGAATGGGTTCCTGGTGATTCTGGCCTGTGAGGGAGAGGTCTTCTTCGCTACACACAACATAGAGTCCTACCTCGGCTTCCATCAGGTCTGTACCATAACATTTGTGTATATAGAGATGTTAGCAAAAGTCCTGTTGTTCTACCCCGCCTCTCACAAGTACTATTATTACATTATAGCTATTGTTTGTCTGTGTATAAATGATTAAAGTTATTTTCTACCACTCCAATGTTTGTGTATAAGTGATCAAAAGTCCTGTTCTACCCCGCCTTTCACAAGTATCATTATTTTAGCTATTGTTTGTGTATTATTTATCAAAAGTCCTGTCTACTACCTCGCCCCTCAACGTACCATAATTATTTCCATTGTTTGTGTACATGTGATCAAAAGACCCGCTCTACATTTTTTACCATTACCCCGTACCTCTAAAATAATAATAATAATAATAATAATAATAATAATAATATACTGTATGTGTACATTTTACTCTGAGCAGATTAATATACACTAACTTTACGAGTCCCATAAATCTTAGCTGTTCACGGTCAAACAGAATAAACAATACAACAAGGACGAAATAAATAAAAACAGACTTAATTATTTCCCCCGTTTTAGGTGCGACTATGTATATAAGTAATTACATCTTCATATTTTATTGTATGCGTGTATGTATTTTACAGAGTGTGTTTTATAATGCATTTTCATATACCTGTGTATGTATTTGAGTACAGCTTGAAGTGAACAAAGGTTTAAGCAAAGGTAAGTTCAGTTCAGGCATAATTTTTCTCTCGTTTAGGTCACTTAATAAACTTTACTGCTGTATGTGCCAATTTAGCGACCCATTTAGTTTTGTATGTAGCTCTGACAACAGTTTAAAAATAATTATATACATGTATGTGAGAATAATTATGTATTCATTTATATATACATACACATATGTATATACTCGTACATACATATATTTATACACATATAATATATACTCGTACATACATATATACATACACACATATGTATACTCATACATACATATATTTATACATATATATATACACATAATTATACACATATATTATACTCGTACATACATATATTTATACACATAATTATACACATATAATATATACTCGTACATACATATTTTTATACATATAATATACTCGTACATACATATATTTATACATATAATATACTCTTACATACATATTTTTATACACATAATTACACACATGTTCAAATAGAAATCCCCAAGCAGTGGAGTCATCAGCTGGTAATTGGTGTGTACACGTGCATTTATATACTTTTCTTGAGGGTAGAATGGAGGACTACTGATTCCTCCATACTATGCCACGAAACACATCCCCTTGTATAGTATAGCATTGAGGTCATCTGTTTCCTGGTATAGAATGGAGGAGGTGTAGCACTTCTATTTCACCCTCTTTAATAACACGAGAGGAGGAGCAATTATACCTGGACACAAACATTCCTCCCCCTCCTTCCTCCCCCTTTTCCCCCCTCCCCCCCTCCTTCCTCTCTGTCCCCCCTTTTCCTCCCTCCTCCTCCCCCTCTCTCTTCTTTTCCTCTCCCTCTCCTCCTCCCCCTCTCTCTTCTTTTCCTCTCCCTCTCCTCCCCCTCCCTCTCTCCCTCCCCCTTCTCCCCCCCTCCCTCTCCTTCCCCCTCTCTCCCCTCTCCTTCCCTCCTTCCTTCATTTTCTCCACACTTATCATTTAATATTTCTTTCCCTCTAAACACCTGTGGTATGTCGATCATTAGGCAGTGCCACGAACACATTTCTTGGCCTCAGAGAACTTTATTACAACAACAAAAACAACAACAACAACTTGAAAAAGAGACAGAAGCCCCAAAGGTAAATAAACAGAACACACACACACACACAACACACACCTACCTTTCTTTCTTTTTCTTTCTCCTCCCCACTCCCCCACTCCCCAAACCCCCGCCCAAACCCCGCCACAACCCCAACCCCGCCCCGCCCCGCCCCGCCCCAACAACAACACCACACGGCTTAAACACTGCTAATTTGTGCCAGCCAGGAGTGAGAGAGACTAATTGGTGGGTTGGCCAGGGGGGTAATTAACTTGGCAGGGTTGGTGTTTAATGTGCTAATGAGAACTGAGATGGGGACATTTTGGGGGATGGGTGGGTGTTTGTGTGTGTGTGTGTGTGTGTGTGTGTGTGTGTGTGCTTGTCTGTGTGTGTGTGTGTGTGTGTGTGTGCTTGTCTGTGTGTTTACTTGTGTGTGTGCTTGTACCTGGTATTTGTGTACGTGAGTGTGCTGGTGTGTGTGTGTGTGTGTGTGTGTGTGTGTGTGTGTGTGTGTGTGTGTGTTTGAGAGAGAAAGAGAGAGAAAGAACAAATATGAAAAAAAAATAACGACTGGTAATTTGGAGTATAATAAAAACAATAAAAAAAAAAGATAATGACTCGAGTAAATTGAGGTCACAGCACAAATCTTTAATGAAGTTTACACTATGAAGTTCCTACCCTTCCTTGTGTTTGTGTGTGTGTGATTTTTTTTTTTTTTTTTTTTTTTTTTTTTTTTTTTTTTTTTTTTTTTTTTTTTTTTTAAGGGGGTAGTTAACTGTCAGTATACACCATTAGGGTTTCCAGGACAGAAGGAGGCACTGCTGGGGGAGGTGTGGGGGTGGGTAGTGGTAGAAATGGTTGGTTGGCACTGTACTGAGGTTGTAGGCACTCACTCCATGACTCCCACCTCCTGCCTCCACACCAGGGTTTTTATTGTGCCTGTCCTCGTTCTTTATGACGGTCCACATTGATTCTCTGCATGGCCCTCTCTCTCTCGTGTGTGTGTGTGTGTGTGTGTGTGTGTGTGTGTGTGTGTGTGTGTGTGTGAGTGTCCTCTACCATGTTCTCAACCAGCGTGTTTTTTTTTTTTTTTTTTTACCACCTTTTCACTCTATTTCTTTACACTTCTGCTTCCTTTCTGTTTTTCGTGTGTGTGTGAGAGAGAGAGAGAGCATGCGTGTGTGTGTGTGAGTGCGTGCATACGTGCTAGAATAAAAAGTACTAAGGGAAGGAAGAGAAAACTATATATATATATATATGAAATATTCTTCTACAATGATAATTTATATATATATATATATATATATATATATATATATATATATATATATATATATATATATATATATATATATATATAGTGAGGACCAAAGGCAATAAACACAATGGCCATCTACGTATTCCCAACACAACACAACACAACACAACACAACACAACCGGGAGATATATAGCGAAGACATCCTAATGATAACGTGTAGCTCTCACTGTTTACAGGCAGGAGGCCACGGGTAACAATTTTCATACAGGGTCAAGTTGCAGCCTCGTCCCGCTAGATGTCACTCCTGGCCACCACTACCCTTATTAAATTTTGATGATGAATGAAGGGTATAGTAGTATATTTTATGATGAATGAAGGTTAGAGTAGTATATTTTATGATGAATGAAGGGTATAGTAGTATATTTTATGATGTAAAGGCTATATATGAGGAAAAGTTGTTTCTGGCAACTACTTTTTTCATTTATTCGTTCGTATTAGTGAAGAGAAATATCCTAATTTAAAGGTATATTCATGGTAGGTAAATCAGTCATGGGTTTTACGAGTCTTATGAAATATTAATGTAGTGTTGGATACAAGCAGCACATTTGTTCTGTCTTGTTTATTTCAACACATTTATATAAAAAAAAAAATACGTAAACCAACAAATCTACAATACCACCTGCAATGCCATCATCAATGTCACTCTGTCCAATTACGAATTTTACACGGCACCGAAAATGAAAATTGACCCAGTACTGAAAAAAATAAAAAAAATATATATATTATTTTATGTTAGGTAGATTTTCTCTTCGGGTGTTTCTTTGCATGTCGGTATTAGCAGGCAGACAGTCGAGCCATCAAAGCAGACAGGCAGACAAACACATCGTGGACACTGCAACTGACAAGCGGGAATTTGCGCGATGGAGGGAGGGAAGGAGGGAGGGAGGGAGGGAGAGAAGGAGGGAAGTAGAGAGGGAGAGAAGGAGGTAAGGAGGGAGAGAAGGGAGGGAGGGAAGGAAGGAGAGATGGGAGTGAGAAGGCAGGCTTGTTGTGAGATATAACGTTAGGATGGCGTGGGGGAAGGCAGAGTACATATCAGCTGATCATGTAAACACCCCAGCCACTCCCAGGGCTTGTTGATGTAACCACGGAGGCTGTCCATCACACCAGCCAGCCACAACAACAACAACAGTCCCAAGTATATCACGCTACAGGAAATTAAATATGCCTCGTTTCCCTGTGTAGCTGTTTTATCCGATGTGACCCAAAATGACCTGGACTTATCTCATTCCATCCTGATTTGACTCGACCTGGCCCCACATACCATTCCCTATAGCCTAAGCTTGCGAACACTAATGGTATATGTAGCTATCACAGACAAAACTCTCTATAGATATAATTTAATTCATTGGACAAAAGTGCGACACGAGTTTAGTATTTGATAGCACAGTACATGTCTCCAAAAAGAACCTTCCCTATGCTTTGTGAGACTTTGAGATAACACAGCGTGGCCAGTCTTCAGCTCGTCTTCCCTGGGGGGCCTCAACCTACGGCCGGTGCGGAAGTCGACAGATGGCCACAGTAAAAATATAAATACACACCAGCCAACACACCGAAGAATTTGTGGTTAAGATGGTTCAAATTTACAAACTTCAAAGATTTGTTAATTAAGTTGTCACTTTTATTTCCAGTGTCCAAACATAAAAAGAAAAGTAGTAGTAAAGGCAAGCGAATTTCTGTGTAACCTTAGAAGAAATTTGGCTCTGAACGTTGAGAATGGTTTGGAAAATTCACTTGTTCGAACTCTGTTCAGTTGCTTTCCAACTTTCCTTGGACCCTGGCCAAGCACAATCAGCCATTGCTGTACATATAATAGTTGTAGTACGATTAGATGGTATTATTGAGAAAAAATAGTAGTACTATTAGAGTGTACCATGAGAATGCTGGTGTGTGTGTGTGTGTGTGTGTGTGTGTGTGAAGTAATGGGACCCCGGCAGCCAGCATCCCACACACCGATAGTGATCTTGTTGCATGTCCTGACACAAAGGATGCTGACAAGACCTCCTGATGCACTGCTCCGGGACCCTTGACTGACGGAGGGAGGGAGGAAAGGAGAGAATAAAAGAAACATAATACCTAGGAAAGAGGGGGAGCGTAGCAGCCTGCATTCAGCCTTAAATAAAAAATCACAGTTACGCTAAAATGGCAAATTCGTGTACATGACCTTGTGACTACACAGGTGTGGCTAACCAGTGATTGACTCTAATGCTCTTTCTAATAAACCAGTAACAAGAAATACAAGTTGAGGAGAGAAGGATAATGATACAACTGAGGTACACAGGAAATACAACAGTTTTTTTTTTTATTTACCTCGCGTATTATTTCTATACATATTTATACTGTTTTTATTTGTGTGTTAAGGAGTTTGTGATGACGGGAAATGCATGGAAAACTCTACTGATTCCTCCAGATTCCTCCATGCTCATCCATAATACAGCATTCATTCTGTGTGAGTCTGTTTCGTGGCGTTGTTTGGATGAATCAGTCGCCTCCAGTTATCCAGTTCCATCAGGCACATATTATTTCCATACGTCATCTCTAAATTATAATCGATATTTTATCTCGTATTAGAAAAACTTTCACCTGTTCTCTCATGTATATAGCACTTAAATATTAATGAGATAGTACTGTGTTGGTAAATGTGGAGCAAATGATTCCTCCAAACTATTTCAAGCAATAGGGCACCATGATTTTTGTTCATTTGGTCCTGTTTCCTGGCATACTTTGGAGGAATTAAGACACTCCAATATAAACAAAGGTGTTCACTCCCATTATTGAGTAACCCATAAAATACATAATAGGTTAAATTTATACAAACATAACATTACAAAAACAGATCATCAGTGAATCACCTTTGTATATGAGCTTCACTTCACTTTGTGTTTAAGGACCCTGCCTGTGATTGTGTATGAGACTTGGTGCCTCTTAATTCCTCCTGACTATGCCACGAAACAAGCTCCTTCAATGCAGGTGGTGTTTCGTGGCGGTACTTGAAGAACTCCCTAACCTCCAATGTTCTAACTACATCACGGGGGGTCCCTTAATCTTAAGGAAAATCAAATTGTATAAATAAAGTTGTATCAGTAAATTAGATTCCAGTTATTTCCATCAAAGAAGATAGATTTATTATTTCATCCCTTTATTCAGGAAATACCAGTATGGTCCACAAACTCTTAAGGCCCTTTATGATCGTTGTATGAAAATTGGAGGCCTCTGATTCCTTCTGACTATGCCACGAAACAAGCACCTTCCCTATAGGTGGTGTTTCGTGGCAATATTTGAAGGACTCGTTAACCTCCACTTATCTGCCAACATCACAGGGTTTCTTAGCTGCCTTAGTGTTGTAAAATGTCACTCCATTGTCAGACTGTGGAGGAATTAGCCAAGGGTGGTAGAGGAGGATAATGGTGATGGAGGGACAGGGCTGGGGGCTAGGGGATAGGGTTGGGGGCTAGAGGATAGGGTTGGGGATTTGGTTGCTCGTGGCTGGGAGATAGGGTTGGGGCTTCGGTTGCTCGTGGCTGGGGGATAGTAGTTGGGGGCTGGTTTGGTTTCTGAGGGCTGCTGAATGGGAATACTGAATGATGTTGGAGGGGATGGAGAGGAAGACAATAAATGATTCCTCCAAACTCTATCTGATCGTCTGTAGGCCAATGTACAGTTACTTAATTAAGAGATGGAGGATATGAAAGTGTGCGAAACGGGAGCATACATAGAAGAGGTGCGAGGTAGTGCAACTGGAGTATAGGAAGGGTAGTGGAGGGTGGGAGGGAAGCGTGGGAAGTGAGGAATAATCAGCCAACCAGGGAGGGAGGGAGGAAGGGAGGACAGGACAGCACAGGACATCACAGGACAGACAGCACCAAACCCCAGCCAAGGTAAAAACCGCCACCCACCCAGCCAGCCAACCAGCCAACCAACCTGACGGGGTAATGCGTGAGTGTATAATTAGGAAGAAAAAGGCAATTTACCAAAGGCTACCATGGTCCTGCCTAAGTACAGCCCCCGTCTCCTCCAACTCGACCCATTATTGTTGGACAGGACGGATCTCTCTCTCTCTCTCCATCTCTCTCTCCATCTCTCTCTCTCTCTCTCTCTCTGTCTCTGGGACCTGGAAGCAACCCACCGCTCATGGGAATTACATGTTGTTGTTGTTGTTGTTGTTGTTGTTGTGCTGGAGATGCTGGAGTAGTAGTAGTAGTAGTGGTTGTAATGGGAAAGGTAATATTTCTGATGTTGTCATATCAGAAAATATGTTTATTTTCGAAAAGCTACTTTTTCCACACAATCCTTAATTAATTAAAATGCACAATACGTCACTGACAGGAATAAATACAGAATTACTTCAGTCAGATCTGGAATGTTATGAGAAGAATAATGTCCCTTTTTTATATATATATTTTTTACGTACAGTGTGTGTGTATCAAAACAACAAGGTGTAAAAAAATGTGAGGTGACTCGTAATTTGAGGACACGACCACACCCACGGAAACTGAACCAAAACCAGAGCAGAAAAAGTCAACATTAGAAGAGGGATAACAGAGGGTGACACTGGTGGGAAGGTCCTGTCACACACACACACACACACACACACACACACATATCCGCATAGCAGTAGTAACGTAACGTAGGGAAATATATGAGAAATAAAATAAAACAAGAACGAAAGATAATTTGTAAAGCGATAGAAAAATTTTATAAAGGAAAGAATATTTGATAAACGGATATACCTAAGAATAATATAGATAAAATGATGTACAGATAAAAAAAAAAGTGAAGACAACGAAAGCTAAATTAAAACTAGAAAAAAAATTGGACTTACAAAAAAAAGAAATGAAAAAAAAATGCATATGATGATAACTAAAAAAAAAAAAAAAGTGAAGACAACGAAAGCTAAATTAAAACAAGAAGCAAAAATTGGACCCGCGCACACAAAAAAAAAATCATAAGAAAAAACAACAACAAATAATAAAAATAATGACAAAAAAAAACAAGCAGTGGCATAATGTGACTGTTGCAATCATGTGTGTGTGTGTTCCTGCAACGACCTGAGTGGCACCTGATATCATTAGTGTGTGTGTGTGTGTATTTTTTTTTTATTTTTTTATTTTTTTTTGTGGTGGTGGTGGTTCATCTCCCTGGTCACACACACACACACACACCTCCTCCTCCTCCCCCCCTCTCTCCTTTCCCTCTCTCCTTTCCCTCCCTATCCCTCCCTATCCCTCCCTCTCTCTCTCCTTTCCCTCTTTCTCCTTTCCCTCCCTATCCCTCTCTCTCTCTCTCCTTTCCCCCTCCCTCCTTCCCCTCTTTCCCTTTCAGTTTCTCTTTCTCTCCCTCCTTTCCCTCTCTCCCTCCCACTCCCTCCCTACTCTTTTTGCTATTGGGGGGGGGGGGGGAGAGGGGGGGGGAGTTGCTGGTGTACCATTGTTGTATGGGGGTACCGCCTGGTGTGGTGTATTAGAGAGAGAGAGAGAGAGGGGGGGGGGTGAAGGTGTAATGTATGATCGTGTGTATGTGTGTGTGAGAAAGAGAGAGAGAGAGAGGGGAGGGGGAGTGAAGGTGTAGTGTATTATTGTGTGTGTGTGTGTGTGTGTGTGTTGTATTCTTTCCATACATTATTTCATTTTGCTGTTCTGTGTTCTTTTCTTTTCTTCTTTGTCGCTTCTTTATCGATTTTTCCTCCTTCCTCATTTCCATTATTTACCTTTCACTTTCCCTTCATCTATTTCCTTCCACTTATCTGTATTCCCCTTTTTCTTACTCCTCCTCCTTCTCATTCTCACTCATTTCCCCCATTTATCATACGTTCTCACTCATTCTCTCTCTTTCCACTATTTATCTTTTTTCTCCATTCCCCTCCTCTCTCATTCTCTCATCTATCTATCTTTCTCCCTCTCTCCTTCCTCTCATACTCTCTCATATATTTATCTTTCTCCCTTTCCCCTCCTCTCTCATTATATCTAATCTATCTATCTATCTATCTCCTTTTCCCCTCCTAACTCTCATCTTATCTCATTTATCTATCTATCTATCTCCCTTTCCCCTCCTAACTCTCATCTAATCTCATTTATCTATCTATCTTTCTCCCTTTCCCCTCCTCACTCTCCTCTATCTATCAATCTTTCTCCTCTCCCATCTCACTCTCATTATCTATCTATCTATCGTTCTCTCTCTCTCCTCCTACTTCTCATTCCCCCCTTCTCGGCTCTTTCTCCCTCCCATTCCTTATCCGTACCTTCCCCTAATCATCTTATTCATAAGCCTCTTTCCTTCTTTTTTTTTTTTAGAACTTTCGTAAAAACCCAATCAATCTTTCTCCCTCCCCTCCCTCCCTCCTTCCTTCCTGCGTTCCTTCTTCCGCTAATTTGCATTTTATCGGGAAATGTTCTGTACTTAAACAGTTTCATTGTGTTTGGAGATGTCTTGTTTAATTCTCTCTGTTCTCCGCTTTCTGTTATCTCTGTTCTCCGCTTTCTGTTATCTCTGTTCTCCGCTTTGTTATCTCTGTTCTCTCTGTTCTCCGCTGGCTGTTCTCTCTATTCTCCGCTTTCTGTTATCTCTGTTCTCCGCTTTCTATTCTCTCTGTTCTTCGCTTTCTGTTATCTCTGTTCTCCTCTGGCTATTCTATCTGTTCTTCGCTGGCTGTTAAGTTTGTGTTATTGAAGGTGGCAGGCAGTCTCTTAAATTGTGTATGGGTGAACTGGAAGGCATATATTTCCTCCACAAACTGTAATTATCATATGACAGAAAGCAAGCAGGCAGGTTGGTTGGTCATCACTACCACCACCATCAAACACCTCCACCATCATAACACACCACCACCACCACCATCATCACACACCACCACCATCACTACCACCACCACCACACACACCATCTTCACCACCACCACCAGCGTGTGAGAGAGTCCGGAGGCAGAGTTCTCGAGGGCAAGTTTGGTACACTGAATGGGCTGAGAGAGAGACGAGGGAGAAAAAGGTTAGATGGTGGGAGGAAAAAAGAGAGAGAGAGAAAGGAAGGTTACAGGGATACGAACAGTGACACAGACAGGGGGTAGCGACGGAGGACACACACACACACACAGACACACACACACATACACACACACACACACACACACACACACACACACACACACACACACACACACACACACACACACACAATGTCCAGTAAGTCACAGGGTTAAGGTAGGGTGTAGGTGTGTGATTACAGATATCCCATGCATGATAATCACACCTTACCCCAAAGTCAAGTCCCCTTCCTTACCTTTACCTTTACCTTACCTTTATATCTTGTCTACTTCTTACCTTTATATCTTGTCTACTCTTACCTTTATATCATGTCTACCCTTACCTTTCCCTTACCCTTATATGTTGCCTTCACTTACTTTATACCTTACCTTTTCCCTTACCTTTTATACCTTACCTTTTCCCTTACCCTATTGTACCTTACATTACACAACACAACTTGAACTCTACTCACATACCTTACTTTTTTATACCTAACCTAACCTAACCTTATCTCCCTATTTACCTTCCCTTCCCTCCTCTGTCTATGTAGCCCCTAGCCTCTCTATCCCTAAGGTCAAGTATGTAACTCACTCTCTCTCTCTCTATCCTTCTATTGGTGAGTATACAATTTCGTTGACCACTAACTTTCTCTTGTCAATCTAGTGTCCTGTCTAATTCACTCTCTTTCTTTCTCCTTTTACAAAAAAAAAACACATACACATTATAATTATCTCTCTTTCTCCTTTTACACACACACACACACACACACACACACACACACACATTATAATTCTCTCTCTTTCCTTTTCCTTTTCCTTTTTTTATCTTCTCCCTCACACACACACACACACACACACCATAAAGCACAAACAAGCACAAGTTACCTGCCCTATAAGCTCCTTTAACAACCTCCTCAGACAACCCAACCCAACCCACCCCACCATCGAGTCGAGCTAGATATAATAGATATTAAAGACAATCAGTGACTCGTTAGTGAGAGACAAGTTGGCTGTGACGGTCCAGAGTTACCCGGCACGAGGCCAGACATTTACACTCCATATGTGGCCCTTGTCCCTCCATTAATATTGTACAAATTAACACATTCATCTCCCAGTCGCAGCAGGGGGTCAGACCGCGAACGTAGCATCCCCGTCGACCTTTATAGCCTCCCCGACGACCCCTTACACCCGGATCTTGGGCCCTGTGGTGTGGTGGCATAAGGGTGATGTGGGGCTGGCCTGAGAGGGAAAGGGGGTCGATTGGCCCTTGGGAAGCTGGGGAATAAGGGTGATTTGGATCGGTGGAAGAGGCGCGAGGGGGGTCTGAAATGGGAAGACTTGTTGTTGTTGTGTGAGAGCTTGTTAAGGCGTTATTTATGAGTCTCAATAAGGGTGGGTCAGATACAGAGAAGATGCTTTACCCTTGCTCTTCCTTCCTAGCCACGGTATGCAAATGTAACCAATATATTCATTTATGGAAACCTTGGAGTCTCGCCGACGCTTTCCTTCGTCATTATTAATATATTTTTCATACCCCCTTCTCCTCTTTTCTCTCCTTTTTTCTCCTCTTTTCTCTCCTCTTTTCTCTCCTCTTTTCTCTCCTCTTTTCTCCTCCTCTTTTCTATCTTTTCTGTCCTTTCTATCCTCTTTTCTCCTCTTTTCTCTCCTTTTTCCTCCTCTTTTCTCTCCTCTTTTCTCTCCTCTTTTCTCTCCTCTTTTCTCTCCTCTTTTCTCTCCTCTTTTCTCTCCTCTTTTCTCTCACCTTGGTCTTCCTTGTTTTTTTTTTCTTGTACCCTTCCTTCTGTTTTTCTATCCATCCATTTTTTTAGTTTACCTTTTATTCATCTATCCATCTATCCATCTCCCTTCTGGCTTCCTTTACTATTTCCTTCCATTCATCCATCCTTCCTTTATTCCCTCTCATATTTTTGTATCCATCCATCCATCTTTTCCTTCCATTCATCCATCCATCTTTTATTCCCACTCATATTTTTGTATCCATTCATCTTTTCCTTCCTTCCTTTCTTCGTTGATTATTTCCACCTGGCCAACATGTGTCTGTATTCCACCCTAATAAAATAGTACAGTATTGAGCTCTGATGATAAAGGGACAAAACATTGATTACTGAGTGTAGTAGTAGTAGTAGCAGTAGTAGTAGTAGTAGTAGTAGTAGTAGTAGTAGTAGTAGTACCCCTTTACCTAATACTGTACTATACACCACTGCAGTTTACTTTCTACTATTATAACCTCAATAAACATACCTGCATTACTGACTGTAAATTTTATTCCTCTCACTTCAACACTCCTTCTCCCTTTCTCCTATTTTCATCTCACTTCAACACTCCCTTCAACATATTCTTTCTCCCTCTCACTTTAACACTCCTCCCATTCTCCTGAACCAGTTAGCAATTTAACTAGCCCTCCAGTCAACTAAACAGTCAGCCAGCTAATAATTCAACCAAGCAACCAACCAACCAACCAACTAACCAACCAACCAACCCACTATCTAATCAATCAACCAACCAACCCTCTATCTAACCAACCAAATAACTAATCATCCAGTCAACCAAACAACCCACCCACTATCTAATCAATCAACCAAACAACCAACCAACTAACCCACCAACTAACCCACCAACCAACCACTAAGCCAGCCAGCCAGCCAGCCAGCACAGAGACCGAAGCCAGGTGGATAAATCTCAAATGACAGGGCTGCAAGGCAAACCATCGACTCGCATTCTCGATCGTCGCCGTCCTGGGAAGAGTGATTGGTTTTTCGCATGTTATTCAAATCACTAAAATCATACATTGGGCACCACCGCCGGCCAGGGATTGGGGAGGGAAATGGCGGTGGTAGGGGAGGTGGGAGGAGGGAGGGGGTGGGATGCAGGTGGGAGGGGGATTAGGAGGGGGGAGTACGAGGAGTAGGAGCTAGGGGGTTGTGGTAGTGGTAGTGGTGGAAAGAGAAACATAAAAGGAAGTTTAAAAAAGGAGGAATAGGAGGAGGAGAATGAGTTGGTAGTGGAGGAGGAGGATTGGTTAGAGAATGGAGAAAGAAGTAACAAATGATGATGAGGATAGAAAGAATGAAGGAGGAAGAATTAGAGGAGGAAGAGGAAGTGAAGGAAAGGGAAGAAGAGAAGGAGGAGAAGGAGGAGAAAGAATTAGAGGAGGAGGAGAAGAAGGAGGAAGTGAAGGAAAGAAGAAGAGGAGGAGGAGGAGAAGGAGAAGAAAAAGAAGAAAAAGGAGGAAGAGGATTAGTAAAAGACTACTGGTTGGTTGGTTGGTTGGTGGTCTGGTCTGGTTTGGTTTTTTCTGTCTTGCGAAATTCACCTGTTCGTCTCTTTCTTCATTTTCTCTCCTATGTCTTCTCTTTCTTTTTTCCTCCTATCTATTTTTTTTTTTTTTTTTGCTATCGTTCTTTTGTCTGTAATTGTGTTTCGTTCTCTCTCTCTCTCTCTCTCTCTCACTTTCTTTATCAATAGGTCCTTGTGAAGGGAAGGGGAAGAGTGTGTGTGTGTGTGTGTGTATATTATAGCAAGTGGATTTATAGTCTGTTTATGTATGTATGTATGTATGTATGTATATATGTATGTAAGTGTCTTTTTACTCGCATTCACCCAACTACCCGAAAAGAAAATCCAAAAATAAATAGCCAGACGTTTTGTGATGGTAAATGTGGAGCAACTGAATCCTCCAAACTATTCCAAGCAACAGACAGAAGAACACTTACTATATTTCCTCTTCTGGTCCTGTTTCCTAGCATACATAGACTTTGGAGGAATCAAGGCACTCCAATGTACCAAAACAAAAGAGAATTATCACCTTAAAACTGTGGGTATCCAATCTCCACTCAGGGGTACCAAGTTTTGTGTTTCTTTACAGCCAGAGACAACACACCTTCCCGGGGTGGCCAAACAGATGACCCTGATAAGAGAGTAATGGAAGTTTTGCATTACTGTCGACTGTGTGTGTGTCTGTGTGTGAGTGAGAGAGAGTGAGAGAGAGGGGGGTGTGTGGGGTGAGGTTGAAGGAAGAGGGGTTATGGTTAAAAGCATTGGTGGGTAAGCTCTTTGGATGGTACTATTTCACACACACACACACACACACACACACACACACACACACACACACACACACACACACACACACACACACACACACACACACATAACCTTTAAAAAAATATTTATATATATATTAGATTCATAAGTGTCGATCATCCTTAAAATATGTACAGATTCTATATATCCTTTCCATGTAATAGTGTACAGTATACAATATAATATACAGTATACAATATAATATACAGTATACAATAATGTTTCCAAACTCTTGCTCTCTCACTCGTAAAGGATTATATATTGTTTTCTTTTATTTTTCTTCATTTTCTTTTTTTTTTTTTACACAGGGTCACGAAAGAATCTAATTTGAGGTGTGTGTGTGTGTGTGTGTGTGTGTGTATGTGTGTGTGTGTGTGTGTGTGTGTGTGTGTGTGTAGGGGGAGCGGGTAGGTTAGGTGTTTGTGTGTGTGTCTTTGTAAGTGTGTATGTGTGTCTCTATGTGTGTCTGTATGTGTGTGTCTCTTTGTATATATGTGTGTCTGCGTGTATGTATTGAACAGAGGACAATGTATTTCTTATCATTATTATTATTTTTTTTTTTTTTTTTTTTCATTTTGGTCTCTGTATTGCATTTTTTTTTTTCAATTTGGTCTCTGTATTGCATTTTTTTTTTCTCTGTGTATCTTTCCTTATTTTTCTCTCCATTAGAAACATTAATGGTATTGAATGTCCACGATCTGCTAGTCTCTTTCATGTTCTGTATCCCCCCTAGTGTGTGTGTGTGTGTGTGTGTGTGTGTGTGTGTGTGTATGTGTGTATGTGTGTGTATAATCCCAATATTTTTTTTTGCTGCTTTCCATTAAACTTACATTGACATTCCTTTCTGCTTGACCAAATTTCCGGCCCAAGTCCAAGGGGAGATATTTAGGGAATTTCCACATCCGAAGAAGAAAAATAAATTCATTCTTCAAAAAAAAAAAAAAAAAAAAAAAAAAGTTATGTACTAAAAATGATCATTCATTCTTAAAAAAAAAAAAAAAAAAAAAAAAAAAAAAGTTATGTATTAAAATTGATGAAGTAGAAATTATGCAACCCAATAAAATGGTAAATAAAAAAACATGTAAAAAAAAAATTATAATAATATAGAAATAAATCATAGAACAATTGATATTTACTGAACAATACGTGTAGGTGATGTGATCATGTATTTCCAAACGTAGAAGGAATTATTATTATTATTTGGTTTCTGGGTGTTATATTTTGAATACCACTGAACAAATAAGAGTATTAATTAAATAAATGCAAACAGTTTGCAGTAATTATCTACAATATATATATATATATATAACAACAATATATATAATGGATAATGAAAACAAATATATTACTACTTCAAAGGTATTATAATATAATTTCCAAAACGTGCACAGTATATTTCCACAACAAGATAATAGGATATAAAATATAGATGTGTGTGTGTGTGTGTGTGTGTGTGTGTCTGTGTGTGTGTCTGTGTGTGTGTGTGTGTGTGTGTGTGTGTGTGTGTATATATAGGTTCAAGGTTTCCATAGTATATATAGTTTAGGTACAATACATTTACTATATAATAATAATACCCAAACGTGGACAGGTACATTCAAGGGTTAATAGTAAGCTAAGGGAAAGTTTTGTGTTGGTAATTTAGGAGCAACTGAATCCTCCAAACTATTCCAAGCAACAGAACACCATTATTTTTGCTCTTCTGGTCCTGTTTCCTTGCATACTTGGGAGGAATCAAAGGCACTCCAATGTACCCTGTATATGTGATGTAGTCAGAAAATTGGAGATTCGTAAGTCCTTCAAATATCACCACGAAACACCACCTCTATTGAAGGACCTTGTTTCGTGGCATAGTCAGGAGGAATCATCAGAAGCCTCCAGGACTCTTACACGATCACAGGGTCCTTAAAAACAATTTATTAAACCCATAAGAAGAGTAACCAAAGTATCTCAAAACCTTGGGAGGGACTATTTCACTTTTTTTTTTTTTTTTTTTTTTTTTTTTTTCTTTGACTCATTGTCCGGGTATCATTGAGCTACAAGTTAGTTAGGTGAAAGGGGGGAAGGGAAAGGAGGGGGGAGAAGGGGGAGGGGGGTAGGAGGGGAAGGGAGAGAAAGGCATGTCTGCAGAAATGAACTTGGACTGAAGTATAGTTTATTCCTGAAACCCAAAAGAGGACAGACAAAAGTGACCGCCCCGAACATGTAGACAAGGACGCGTCGTGTGTGTGTGTGTGTGTGTGTGTTTGTTTGTGTTTGAGTATATGTGTGTGTGTGTTTGTGTTTGTTTGCTTGTGTGTGTGTGTGTGTGTGTGTGTGTGTGTGTGTGTGTGTTTGTGTCTGTGTGTGTGTGTGATGCATAAAATATAGTATAGTACAAACATTATAGTGTGAGCATACATTGATGATTGTAACACTTCAAATCAAAATATACATAACATTTGTTCAACACTAATTAGCAAACATTTCTCACACAATGTTTATTTTTTACGATACCTGACCTTTTATGACCCGAGCCTCGTTTACGATGGAGTTACGTGACCTTCTCCCACCCAGTCGTATTCCCTGATGACCCCTTCCCTCTCCCTGACCCATTCCTTGATATTCCCATTCCCTCGTGCCTGGAGTTGAAGGGAATTGTGGTGTAGTTGGCGAATTGGAGACTAATAGATTTTGTTTTCGAATTGGGTCATGAAGCATATTTTCGTTTTCTGTCTTTTTCATTTTGTCTGATTTTCCCACATTTTTTCCTCCTTCTTCTCCACCACATTCTTCTCCTCCACCACCTCCTCCTCCACCACCTTCTCCACCTCCACCTTCTCCTTCTCCATTTCCACCTCCTTCTCCTTCTCCACCTCCTCTTCCTTCTGGTGTCGTGAGTTTGAATCCCCACGGCGGCCTGTCCATTAGCTGGTATGACGTGTGGTGCATGGGGCCTTAAAATTGGTCCCCATCCTCTGTTACAAGACTCGGTTATTTACACACGCTGTAAATACGGTGATAGATGGAATGGATAGGAAGTGGTAGTGGTGGTGGTAGTGGTGGTGGTGGTGGTGGATGAGGTTGTAGTTGTCGAGGTGGTTGTGGTGGTTGGGGTGGTTGTGGTGGTGGTGGTCGAGGTGGTGGTAATGATAGAGGAAGGGGAGGGGAGGTTGGGGGAACTATGCTTTCATCTCAGTTTTCATGGATATTAACTAGGTACTCATT
>JAWZYT010005078.1:0-10000 GCA_034508575.1 Petrolisthes manimaculis | reverse complement strand
AAAATAAGACAAGAAGTGATTAGAGTGGTGAAAGGCAGAGCTGGACAGGAAGAAATAATGAAGAGCAGGATAAAGTAGGATTGAGTTAAATGGTATAGAAAAATATATAACAGGATCGAGCAGACCAAGATGAAATAATGAAGAACAGAGATGAAACCGTGTAGGCTAGGGCAGGTTAGAACAGGGCAGGGTGGCAGGGCATGGTAGGGCAGGGGAGCAGAGCATGGTAGGGTAGGGTAGTACAGGGTAGGAGGCCAGGGCATGGTAGGGTCTAGGGTAGTTTAGGGCTGAACCCGGACGTAACTTACATTAGCACCCCTTCTCATGACCACAAACCAACCCACTCGTCCCACTCCTCGTCGTCCCTCTACTTCTTGTTCCTCTCCTTGTCGTCCCTCTATTTCTCGTCCCTCTACTTCTCGTCCCTCTCCTCGTTCCACAACCACAACACCACCAACAACAACACCAGCCCTCACGAGCAAGCCAGCAAGCCAACCAACCCACCTGACTGACTAATACCTCCAATCGTTCAGGAAGTGTCTGAGGAAGAGAGACCTTCACCACAACCAAGCTCAAGCAACACCTTCGTTCCCTCAACCCATTTTTCCCCGGCATATCTCCTTGGCTGTAACATAAACTGAGGATGGAAACAAATTATCACGTGATCGATCAATGGAGAGAGGTCCCGAACGAAACTCCTCTTCTTCTACCTACTGGCCCCGGGGGAAGGTGAGGGAAAGAGGGAAGGGAGGGAGGAAGGGAGGGATGGACGTACGAGGGGGACAGGTATCCATGTTTTATTCATGGCGAGTTGAATGGGGCAATTATTTTACATTAACAAGTGGCACATCTTCCCTCCCTCACTCACTCCTCTGGTCCCCCCTCCTCCTCTCCTCATATATCCCCTACCCCTCTCCACTCCCTCTCCCCCTCCTCGTCTCCATCCTCTCCCACTCTCCCTCTCCTCTGTCTTTCCTCTCCCATCCCCCACCACCACCACACTTTTTCTCTGTTCTCCGTGCCACATCTCGTTGCGTCTTGGTGAACGTAGGTACTTAGTGTCTGCCTCTCTTGTTTTACACCGACATGGGACGAGAGGGAAGATGGGAGAGAGATGGGGGGGGGGGGATAAAGGGAGAGTGGTTTGGAGATGGGGAGGAGAGAGGAGGTGTAGTAAGAAGGAGTGACTAGGTTGAGAGAGATATAGATAAAGGGTAAGGGAAAGATTGTGTAAGAGAGAGAAAATTGTGTGTGTGAGAGAGAGAGAGAGAAGGGGAAAGAAAGAGAAGAGAAGGTGTTATAAAAATGTAAATAACCTCCACCAACTGTCACCCCTCTGACGAAGGTGAATGTTGGCTGCGGTAAACAACAATTATGAGGCTGATTTGTTGTGATGTAAAGCCTTGAGAGTTTTTATATATATATATATTGTACATCCATAGTGGCTTCTCTTCCTCCAACACTATCACTATCACCATCACAGCAAAATAAAAAAAATGTATATAAATAAAAAATAAAAAAATAAATGTATATAAATAAAAATAAATAAATAAATGTAATGAAATATAATAGAAAAATAGTAATAAATTGTGATGATGATACTAATTATATGCCACGAAACAAGCTACTTCAATATTGGGGTGTTGTTTCGTGGCAATGTTTGAAGGACTCGTTATCCTTCAATTTTCTGACTACATAATTATGCAGGTTTTCTAAATCGTAGTTCATGCATCGACATCTCCCTCTTTACCTCCCTCTTTACCATCTCCAGTTCTCTTACCCTTTTCTTACCATCTTCATCCACAGCCTCTCCCATCACTATTCCTTAATACTAAACATCCTTATCCCCTCCCATTCTTTCTTTCTCTGCCTTTTCTGTTCCTTCTCACGTTGCATCCCTTCCCTTCTTCCTTCCATATATCCTTTTTCCCAACTCACCCCATCATTGTCTCTTTTACAACACATTCCTTCTTGGCTATACACTCCCACGCCAGGTTCCTCCCCGTCCCCTTCGTCTGCAGCCTCCAGACACTGACGTACACACACACACACACACACACACACACACACACACACACACACACACACACACACACACACACACACACACACACACACACACACACACACACACACACACACACACACACACACACACACACACACACACACACACACACACACACACACACACACACACACACACACACACACACACCCTGTCCTGACCTGGTGGTAATGAATGCCCCTAGTGATGCTGCCAGGGACTCCAGCCTCACCGCCCACGATTAAACTCTACTTCATCATGAGGGGCGGGGCTGGCGGGGCTTGGTGTAGGGAGCCAGGGCAGGGCAGGGCAGGACAGGGAAGAGAAGAGATAGGATAGGGAAGAGATAGGATAGGGAAGGGAAGAGATATATAGGGCAGGGCAGAGAAGAGATAGGGTAGGGTAGGGCAGAGAAGAGATAGGGTAGGGTAGGGCAGAGAAGAGTTGGGTAAGGCTGGGCAGAGAAAAGATCAGGGTAGGGCAGGGCTGGGCAGGGCAGGGCGAGGGGCAATTCAGGGTGCCCCGGGATATGGATTAAGGGAAGGGTGAAAGGGGCGGTGAACAACGGTATATACTGAATTAGGGGTGGGGACTGTAGGGGTAGAGTGAAACCAGTTAATTTCACTCCTCCCTCCCTCACACACACACACACACACACACATGTAATTCACACTGAGATATCCACTCAAATAACCCAAGATATCAGTACAAAATCAGGTAAAGGTGATGTTGTTTTTAAGTATAGGTGAAGGTATGACGACCACTACAGATTTCCTTTATGATCTCCTCTAAATGAACACATCTCCATACTATACTACATAGACGTTCATAGGCACATTTCCCGTAATATAATATGTTAGTATCAGTAAGAGTTGGATCATAATGGATGAGCATTTATTTATAAGAAGTGACAGGGATTGAAAAGTAAAAATCTGTATCCATAATATAGTGCTTCTTTCTCTTATATTATACTAAGCATTATATATATATATAATGCTGTTTTCTTTCTCAGGTATGTATTGGACTGGTTGCTGGTCAATTTAAATGCTTCACGAGTAAGTACGAATATTATTAATGACCTTGAATGTTTTTACTCCTCGTATTGGAATGGTTGCTGGAAGTTCTTCATGAGTACCGGTATGTACAGTTGGACACAGGAATTCGTGGTACAGCCCGAGTGAAAGATGGTCAATTTCTGCCAATATCAAGTTCCTTAGTGCCAAGTAGGAGACATGAGGGGCAGAAGTCAGTTAGTATTGAGGATGGTAATAAAAAGCAAGTACCTGATAATAGACACTGGTTACTCAAATGGGACAAGTATCTTTCACCTGGGCTGTACCACCCATTCATGTGTCTAACTGTACGAATATTATTGAGTCTGTGTCTATACTCATCAAATACTCACACGTGTAATAATTGTTCTGCATTAGATCCTGGTTATTCAATTCAATACCCGTCTTCCATTAATTTTATCAAGCCTGTGATATAAATGTGTGAGTCTCATACCTGTTAATACCACACACTGAACAAAATAATACCTTACGAGGTCTATGATAAATAAGTGTAACCTATGCATTTTTTTTTCACGAACTTGTTGTGTTTCTGTAATATTTATAAAAAAAAAAAAAAAAAAAACGTAAGAACTATAGAGCTGTAGATGGAAAAACTAATTTGTCAAAGGGACCAAAATTTTGTCTCCATTTCAATTTAGAGATGATGTAGCCACTTATTCTCTCTCTCTCTCTCTCTCTCTCTCTCTCTCTCTCTCTCTCTCTCTCTCTCTCTCTCTCTCTCTCTCTCTCTCTCTCTCTCTCTCTCTCTCTCTCTCTCTCTCTCTCTCTCTCTCGCCCGCCCGTGATATGCGTAAAATGTGCAATTAAAAGATAAGTACAAATGAGTGTTTCCCATGGGCGCGCAGATCCATAAGTTGGGCGTTATCGAGATGAAAGCTAAAGTATGGGGGTCTGGCCCGCTGCTAATACAAACGAGCAGACAACACGAACTGATCTGACGCCCGCCTCCCTCTCTGCCGCCTCCACCACCACCACCTCCTCCTCTTTCTCCTCCTGTCTTCTTACTGTCTCTTTCTCCTGTTGTTTTCTCCTGTCTTTTTCTTGTCTCTTTCTCCTTCGACTGTTGTTTTCTTTTTGTCTTCTTGTCTCCTTCTTCTTTCTCTTTCTCTTTCTCCTGTCTCTTTCTCCTCCTCCTCCTCCTGTTGTCTCCTTCTCCTCCTCCACCTCCTCCTCTTGTCTCCTCCTCCTCCTCCTCCAACTCCTCCTCCTTCTCCTCTTCCTCTCTTCTCCTTCTGACATTCTGCTCCCTCTCCTTACCCAGTTTCTATAATCTCGTATTTTTTCCTTCACCTTCCTTTCATTCTTTGCTTTTGCTTCTTGTCTTTCTCTCTGTCTCTTTCCATCACCTCTTCACTTCACCCTTTGTCACTCCTTCCATCTTTGCCTCTTCTATTCTGTTTACTATTTTCTTGTATCCTCCTTTCCTTTTCTATTTTCTATTTGTTAATTTTCTTGTATCCTCTTTTTCTCTTCTATTTTTCTATTTGTTATTTTTCTTGTATCCTCCTTTTCTTCTATTTTCTATTTGTCATTTTTCTTGTATCCTCTTTTTCTTTTCTATTTTTCTATTTGTTAATTTTCTTGTATCCTCCTTGCCTCTTCCATGTTCTCGTCTCCTCCTTGCCTCTTCCATATTCTAGTCTCCTCCTTGCCTCTTCTAGTTCCCATATTTTCATCTTCTCTTTTTCTCAATTTTCACGTCTCTTCCTTGTTTTTTTTTCTACCTATATATCTCGTTGCCCATTCCAGGCGTCTTACTACCGATCGACATTACCTACCACCAGGCTTTCCTAGACATACCTACCTACCTACCTACCTACCTTCCCTCTCGATTTACCTACACACATTCCTACTACTGTATTCCCTGTACTTAGCATTCCCAGGTCGTGTACTTGTCATTCCTATCGCATTCCAGATCTCACATTCCACCTTACTTGCCTTAAGGAATGGTGGAAGTGGAAGGAAAAGTAAAATACAAAAAGTAAAATACAAAAAGTAAAATACAAAAAGTAAAATACAAAAAGTAAAATACAAAAAGTAAATACAAAAAGTAAAATACAAAAAGTAAATACAAAAAGTAAAATGCAAAAAGTAAAATACAAAAAGTAAATACAAAAAGTAAAATACAAAAAGTAAATACAAAAGTAAAATACAAAAAGTAAAATACAAAAAGTAAAAAAAAAGTAAATACAAAAAATAAAATACAAAAAGTATATACAAAAAGTAAAATACAAAAAATAAATTACAAAAAGTAAAATACATAAAGTAAAATACAAAAAGTAAAATACAAAATGACAGCGTGTTGTTGGTGAAATGAATTAAAAGGGACCCAACTGTGATTTAGTCTGAAAATTTGGAGGTAAACGAGTCCTTCAAATATTGCCACGAAACATCACTTAATTAAAGATCCACCTGTGTTCGTGTATGAGACATGGTGGCTTCTGATTCCTCCTGACTATGCCACGAAACAAGCTCCTTCCCTATAGGTGGTGTTTCGTGGCAATAATTGAAGGACTCATTTACCTCACATTTCCTGACGACATCACAGCTAGGGTCCCTTTAATTAAATTGGAAGGAGTTTGTTGTTTTTACGTGAGGAGGAATAAGAAGCCTCCAATTTTCACACAAGATCACAGGGTCCTTAAAACAGTCAACCACGATGTATATGTATATGTATATGAATGTATATGTATGTATATGTATGTATATGTATTTGGTATTCTTTTATGTACCGTATAAACCTGTCAAAAATCGGTCCAATGCAATGCAAAAATAAAATGGGTAATAGTTATTTTTTTTACAGTCATAATTTGTTTTGGCGTGAAAATATGAAAACAAAAGATTGAGGATGGAAGATGGAGATGTGATGTATGTATGTGTGTATGTATGTATGTACGAAGGTGTTTGCGTGTGAGTTAAAATTACATATGAAAATTAAGAGGTGCGTTGGAGTGAAAGTGCGAAGATAAATAATAATAATAATAATAATAATAATAATAATAAATTTTAGGAGAGGATAACAAAGAATGAGTGGATATGATGACCCCGATGTGAATGAGTGAATGAGTGGGTGGATGAGTGAGTGAGTAAGTGGATGATTAAGCGAGTGAGTGAGTGAGTGAATGAATGAGTGAGTGAGTGAGTGAATGGGTGAGTGAGTGGGCGAGTGAGTGAGTGAGTGAATGAGTGGGTGGATGAGTGAGTGAGTGAGTGAGTGGAAGAATGATAATAAGTGTAACTGAAACTGAGGGTAAGAAAGTGGGGAAAAAATTATAATAGTAGATGGAGGAGTCTATTTTTCTTTACGTAGTGCAAAAAAAAATAATAGGAAATAGCGTTGAAAATACGTTTATGTAAATAGACTGATGTGGTTAATTTGATGAAGGGATGAAACACAGAAAAAAAAATGTTACAATGATGTGGAAAAGCCTCGAAAATTGCATAAGGAAAAAAAGGAACCCAAATTTTGAAATGAAAAGCACGGAAAATGGGTTGAAATTTTTGATGATAAAACGAAAAAAAAATAATACTGGACGAAAATTGGACAAGATAAGGTCAAAGAGAGGACTGAATAAACAGCAGAAAAATAGTAAGCAAGTGAATGAAGCCAGAGAGAGAGAGAGAGAGAAAGAGAGAGAAAGAGAGAGAGAGAGAGAGAGACTAGATAGGGAAATTGCAGGGTGGAGAGGAAAGGAGGGAAGAGAGTGCAGGGAGATAGAGAGAAATAGGAGAATGCGAATGCGGGAATAAGTGAAACGAGAATGAAGAGAGACGTAAGATAAAAAAAAAAAGAGGGGAAGACATTATTTGATTATTTGATAAGAAGTCGAAGAAAAAAAAAGAATGAGTGAAAAGAAAAAGACAAGAATTTATTTAATATCAAAATAAAGTAAAAGGAATGTGAAAGAGATAGATAAAGAGAGGTCAAGAAGAAGTAGATAAGGATTAGGATAAGAAGAGAGAGAGAGAGAGAGAGAGAGAGAGAGAGAGACAGAGAGAGAGAGAGAGAGAGAGAGAGAGAGAGAGAGAGAGAGAGAGAGAGGAAAAGGAGAGAGGATAGGAGGTAATGATGTAATGATGTGGTGTAATGTAATGTACTCTCTCTCTCTCTCTCTTTTTCTCTCTTTTCTCTTTTTTTTTCTCTCCATCTCTTTTTTTTTCTCTTCTTTCTCTCTTTTTTCTCTCTCTCTTTTCTCTCTCGTATATCTAATAATAGAGATAAACAACAATGAAAATAACATAAGTGGTGATATAATGATGATGAACAAGGTGTAAAGAAGGGTGAAACTCCAGGGATAATCAGGGAGGACAAGGCCGTATCGTCTAAGTAATCTGACAACACATAAAAACACCTTGTCTGTGAGATCCGACATGAAGGTCAACACAGAAGAAATGTGTTCGAGGTAGGTAGGTAGGTAGGTAGGTAGGCAGGCAGGAAGGTAAGTAGGTAGGTAGTCAGACAGACAAACAGGTAGGTAGGTAGGTAAGTAGTCAGGCAGGAAGGTAGACAGACAGACAGGTAGGTAGGTAGTCAGACAGACAAACAGGTAGGTAGGTAGTCAGACAGACAGGTAAGTAAGTAAGTAAGTAGGTAGGTAGGCAGGCACGGTGATGATAGGGAAGCATGTAGATTAGTATGCAGCGAGACAGAGAGGGTGGCAGACAGGAAGGTATGAAAGAGAGGGATTATTAATTTATACAGAGAAGGGTACACAAGGCAGGCAATCTCAGGCAGAGGTGTGAAGAGAACAGAGGAGTCAGTCAGGAAGTTGAACAGAGTATAAGTAAGTAAGTGAGTGAGTGAGTGAGTGAGTGAGTAAGATTAGCCATAATTAACTGAAGGAGAACAAACAGCCAGTGATGTATTTTGAAAGAGCTTAAAATATTATATAGATGACGAGAAAGGAAGCTGGGAAAAGTCAGATTAATGAAGAAAGCGAGTCTGAGGATTGATGAGGAAGGTAAACAAATGAAGGAAGGGAAGTGGTTGGTAGGTTGAAAGGAAGGGATAGGTTGGTATAGAGCTAGGATGAGGAAGGCAGAAAGAGTGTGACACGTTTATAGGGCATATATGTCAGGAGTGGGACAAGTTTGTGAAAGAGAGAGAGACACACAGAGAGAGACAGAGAGAGGAGTGAGATGAGCATGAAAAGATGACTAGAAGAGTGAGATGAGCATGAAAAGATGACAGGAAGAGAAGTGAAATAAACATGAGATTAGGCAGGAGGAGTGAGACAAGAGAACGAACCCACAAACAAAAATGGACGAAACAGAATAAGGAATCAACAAAAGAGAAGAAGAGGGAAGAAGAGAAGGGAGGGGGGGAGTTAGGGCAGGCATACAGGCAGGCAGGCAGGCGGTCCAAGAGGGAAGAAGGGAAGGGAGGGAGGGAGTTAGGGCAGACATACATACATACAGGCAGGCAGGCAGGCAGGCAGGCAGGCGGTCCAAGGAGGTGGCAGGATCCAGTCTAGCATCAGGATTTATTTCCCGAAGAGGCGGTGCGAGGGTTGGACGGGACCGCCTCGGTAATTAAAGATAAAACTAATTACAACGCCGTAACCCAGCCCACTCCGTCCCCAGTCTCATGCAGGGTGATACGTCAGACACAACCCTTACCCATGCCCCTTACCCATGCCCTTACCCATGCCCCTACCCATGCCCCTACCTCCCTACGTCGCCAGGGGAGGAGTGAGGGGGGTATGAAGGAAGTAAGGGTTGGAGGAGGATGGGAGAAGGGGGTCATGAGGGAGTAAGGTTTGAGGGAGGTTGTGGAGGAGGGGAGGAGGGGGTAAATGTTGGAGGAGAAAGAGGGGAGAAGGTGGGGGATGAGGGGAGAAGGGGGATTGGAGGGGGAGAGGTGAAGGGGGTAAGGTTTGGAGGAGGAGGTGGTGAGGGAAATTGACGATGAGGTATAGAAGGCAGGTAGGAAGGAAGGTAAAAAGAGTGATGGAGATAAAAAGACGTGAAGAGCGTGATGGAGGTAGTGGCATGAGGGAAGGATAGTGTGATGAAGATGAAGAAGGAAAGGGAAAGTGACTAGATAGAAGAAAGCAGGAAGGAAGGAAGAAAGGAGAGATGGGGATTAGGTGTGAAGGAGAGAAATGGTGTGAAGGAGAGAAATGGTGTGAGGGAGAGAAATGGTGTGAACGAGAGAAATGGTGTGAAAGAGAGAAATGTTGACAGTGAGATATGAAAGGAAGTAAAAAGGTGAATATTAACGCCAAACTTATGGGAAAATTTGTAAGAAAAATAATTAATAATGATACCATAAAGTGAGAAAATAAGATAGAATTATTACAATTAATTAAACTAAAAGGGAGAACAATGAAAAATGAAATTACAATAAATGATCTAATGTGTGAGAGTAATGGAATGGAAAATATAGTTATTAATGATAGTGAGAAAGTTAATTTATTCAGTGTTGGGAAATGTACTGTATGTTGTAGTGGCGTAATGCAACGATAGATGATGTTGCAAAGAATAAACCACCACACATATGCAACACAACACAACAACAACACCAACACAACACCACAACACAATACCACACAAGACAACACATCACTACACAACACAGCACACCAAAACACAACACAAAACAACAACACAAAACAACAACACCACCACACAACACAACACAACACAACACAACACAGCAAAACCCCAACACAACACAACACCCCACATAACACAACACAACACAACACAACACAACACCCACATCTGCCCTGATCAGATAGTCAACACAGACGGGGAATGTGATAACAGAAGTATTTGCGGTGATAGACTGGGAAATAGACTTACAGTTTATCAGAGAGGGGGAGGAAAAGGAAGAGGAGGAGGAGGAGGAGGAAAATAGTAAAGGAAGATAAACACG
>JAWZYT010005077.1:0-20501 GCA_034508575.1 Petrolisthes manimaculis | reverse complement strand
AATGGAACGAAGTAGTGGCTGTATTTCAATGAAATTGTATGGCAGAAGTATTTATAACAGGTTTAAATATACCTTAACAAATGAAGATGATTATGATGGTTCGTTAATTTTGAGTGCCTGTGGTATTGCTTAGCCAGAGTGTAAAAGTATGGTGTTGCCCTATTTAAAATATTAAAGGACTCAAGACATTCATATTTTTCACTGCTGATACAATACAAATTTTCTAAAGTTGTCAGATTGAAATAAAGTTGGGTTATCACAAGTTCTCCATTCTGTATGATGACTTACTCTGTTAATTATACATAATAATGTTAACGAGATCCTCACTGAGAGTTCATCATATAGAAAGCATAGCGGAAAGCCACACTACAACTACGCAACTTTCTTTAACAACTTTCATCAGCAGTGATGTAGACATTTTGTATTGTGGCTGGGTTTTGTTTCTTGTTAAAGTCTTTTTTGGTGTTCAGTCTGGCTGCTGCTCTTTGCCCAAATCACGTCGTTTGTTTTGTTATTTTACAGGGAGTCAATCCGGTTACTAACGTGTATGTTCTCCCCCCTCCCACCCTGTTCCCTTGCCCCCTGCAGAGAAGTGGGTGGTGGTGGCGTGGTGAGTGAGGCCACCCACGGAAGGGACCATGTTGGTGAGTCCAGCCTGACACACCTCCAGTCTCCTGCCTCACCTTTCTGCTGCCCATCCTCGTACTGCCTCACCTCAGTGCCACCACACCCCCTAGGCCAGGAATCCCACTACTGCGGTTAGTGAGTGGAAGTGGAGGTAGGGGTGAGGCGAGGTGAGAGAGGTGTTGTGTTTGTTGTGTGAATTCTGCCACAGCAACAACAACAATAATGAAGAAGAGCAAGTTGCTTAGCCGGCTGCTAAGAGGCGGGTCTGGTGGCAGCACCAAGCAACCAGCCCCCTCAGGACCAGAGCTGGGTGAGGCCGGTGTGGCTCCCAATCCTGTGGTGGCCGCACACTCCACCAGTGGCCGTCGCAGGGAGACTGTGGCTGTCAGTACACCATCTAAGAGTGGAACCTCCCCTCGGGCATTGTATCAACAGCAGCAGCAGGCAGCCCAGCAGCAGAAGGCAGGGGTAGAGAGGTCGTCATCATGGAAATACACTCATGATCACACCCCAGATTCCTTCAGTATCAACAGCTCGCCCTCGATCCTGGATGGGCGTGGAGGCGTAGGCTTACAGGAGCGGGCTGAGGAGACACATACCATAGAGAAAAGTCAGAGCTGGAGTGGTGACCGCCTTCTGGACTGTGCCACAGACTCCGGCTCCAGCCGCGGCGGAACTACTAGCCGTGCTGGCAGTGGGAGTCGTGCAGGTAGTCGCACTGGCACTAGTAGTCGATCATCTCGTGATCGTGCCGCGACTGGAGCTGCGAGTCTACCAGCCAGCAGTCGTGCGGGCAGTCGAACAGATAGTCGTACAGGAAGCCGGGCTGGCAGTGACAGGGGCGACTCTACTCCCAGTAGTGTCTATGAACACGCTGTTGACCACTCCCCACGGGCCACCTCACAGACTGATGCTGATGGTTATGAAAACGTAGACCTACCATCACCCCAGAGAGACCGAGACAGTGGCAGTAGCAGTGAGCAAGGCAGCTCCAGCAGACAATTAGGATCACGTCTCAGTGTCAAGAGTGGTGGCCGTAGGTCCCGCCGCCCCAGTCCCCGCCGTCATGGCATCCTGAGTAAAACGGTACAGTCACAGGAGTCAACAGAGAGTCGAGGGAGTCGGGGCAGCAGTGTACGTGGTAATGTGCCAAGCATCTCACTCAGCACCTCCAGCCCTGTCCCCCCTCCCAAGACCTCAGTCAACCGCTCACCTTCACGCAAATCTCGTCGCTCCCCCAGTAAGTCCCCCAGCCGCCCTCAAAGCCGACCCCCCAGCCGTTCACCCAGTCGCTCAGACAGTAGCCGCAAGAGAGACAGCCGTAGAAGTAGCCGTTCCCCAAAGCGAGGTCCAGATGGCTCACCAGGGCGGACACCCAGTAGGTCCCCAGTCAGGGTAGGCAGCAGGTCCTCACCAGGGGACCGGGACCCATGGACCCGTATGATTCCTTTGCAGGATACAGGATCAGCTCGCTATAATGGTGATGCTCACCACCATCTCCCTTCCAGCCACAGGAGTATGTCATGTGAGGAGCCTCCAGGACCTGGGACACGTAGTCCACAGCCACCTTTGCTCAAAGCACGATCCTGGCAGCAATACAGCATTGGGCATGGCCAGAGTACCCCACAGAGTGAGCGAGCTCGCCAGCTGGCCAAAAGTAGGTCATGGCAGCAGCAACAAACTATGCCAGCCCAGTCAGTAGATGCAGGACGGTCTCGCCACCACCACATCACCAGACAGGAGGCAGTGCAAGCTCACCCTGCAGCCATGGGTAAGAGTCGCTCCTGGCAGCAAAGCCACGATGCTGACCCTCTTCCCGGCCCCCTTCCTCGTACTTACACCGTCTCTGAGCGGCGGGGTCGGCGTTCCTCTGTACGTCTGGCTCCCCCTTCGCCCACCCGTCCCAGCCCACCATCCTACTCTCATTCCCCAGCCAGGTCCCCGTTAGCTGCCCTGCCTCCCCAATCTCACCCCTCATCCAACACACACACCTCCATACATGACAAGATTCACCTCCCTAACCGCCCTCCTCCCCTGCGCACCCAGGCCAGTATGGGGAGCTACGGCACACCTGGCACTGGCACACCCCACCTCACCGAGTATGTGGAGTTACGTAACTATGAGGCCATGGAGCGCCAACAACAGCAACAACAGGAATATGTAGACTTACGCCAGTATCGTGCTGAACAGCTACGTCCCACCACACGTGACCCTGTCTGGCGTGAGAGGTACTACATACCAGCCACCTTCGCTCAAATGAAACAACTACAACAACAACAACAGCTCCAACAGCAGCACTTACAGCAACAACAGTTACAACAGCAGCAACTTCAGTATCAGAAACAACAATATCAGCAACAAGCACAGCAGCAGTTTATGCGACAGAAACAACGTACGTTACAGCATCAGAAATCTATCGTGGTGCAGCCTGGTTATGATAGTCAGTATGGTTCCCCTGCACGAATGGATGGAGAATATGCTTCACTTCAGGAGATTCGAGATGCTGCAGTTCGTAATGGTTCGGTGCGGGACGCCAGATACCGTGAAGGGTCAATACGTGATGCCAGGATGCGGGAGGGATCGGTGCGGGATGGTGCACCGCGGCAGCGGCTGTCCACTGCTGCTGCTCAAGCTAAGCAGCAGCAGGGCCAGCACCAGGGACCTGTCAAGTCGTCCTCACTGATGACTTCACAGGAATTGTTGAACACACTCAAGCGGCAGCTGGCCCTGTCCTCACCTACCCGCACTACCAGGAGCAAGAGCCTGGAGGCGGGACGGGCAGCTGCAGCCGCGGCAGCAGAGAGCGGGCGTGAGGAGCTTGGAGGGGTTCATGCCCGGGAGGTGACTGAGGAGGTCCTGGCTGAAACCCTCTCTCCAGCATTGATGGCACTAGTCGCTGAGAAGCGGGCACGTCTCAAGCGGTCAGCAGGCGCCTTCTCAGGTAGCGGCGGGGGACGAGTGGCAGTATTGCGCCAGGTCACCGCGCCACCAGCGAGATGTACAGTACTCCCTCACGCCCTCACCCGCGCCGGACACACCTGCTGCCCTCGCACACACCAGCTTGCTCTTGCATGACACATACATACACACCCATATACACGGATAAATATATATTATGTCCACTCACTCTACACTGTTACAATGTACTCCCAGTTACATTTATTGATTTGACAAATTTCATACATATATGGAGGTTCACATATTCACACATACAATAAACTTCACATTCCCCATCCTCCTACTCCCTTTTCCTTTCAATCCCTCAGATCCCTTAAAGTTATGTGTTCTGTAGGTGTTTATGCAATATATATTATTGATATTTAATACTGAATACAGTACTGTTGTTGCCTTTTATGTGTAGTAATCGTGGTGTTAAGATTCAGAATAAAGTAGATTGTCGGCATCACATACAGACCCCCTTTCCCTCCGCTCCAACCACAATGGTAGCATCAAACAAATCTCACACTAGAACATTTTCCTACGTCCTGCAGTCATATTAGGATTATTCTGTCCTCCAGCTCTTTGTCAGAGATTTGAGGGACACCCATGAATCTATATAGTACAAGTTTGACCATGTGATTAAGGACGAAGGTAAAATGTTGTTGTGTGTTAAGTGCCAAAACCAACTTTTCCGAATTTAGGGCTGATTTCACAGTTGCTTTCCGGGTGATTAATTATTAGCTACACATTACAAGTCTTGTTAGTCACCACACCGATCAGCATTCACACTCTCCACTGGTATCACACTTTTGAAAAGCCATTATCACCACAAGTTCAGTTCTACATTCACTACTGCCCTTACAAAACTTTAGGGAGAACTTATACCATACAATTCATTCTACACAATCGCCACAGTGGTCATGTAGCTCAGTAACTACGTTCAAAACATTACACACTACACCCAAACAGTTCAGAAAATTTAGTCATCACTCAGCTCAGTATCCATTCTCACTACACAATTTAGAAGGTATCCATTCTCCATTTATCTATCACACGTTGCTCATTACACGGCATAATTTAATTCACTAGGGTGTTAATAAAACTGCCGTGGGTGCATGACTGTAAAATCGGCCCTTACCCAACCACCCCTCACGCGTCTGTCCCTCACGCCTGATGTACAGATACTCTCATTGTTTTTTGAACACTTGCGGTGATATCTGACATCCGATCCATAGCCTCTTGATATATATAAACGTTAATGATACCTTTAAAGGAAATGAGATATATACTCTGTGTTATTTCCACAAGGAAATGTATCCTATGTCATTTTTCCATAATCCATTTTTTTAATACGATCACCTATTTCTAGAGTCTAATAAGTAGATAGGTGGATGATGGATGAACATTATCAGAAGTGGTCAGACACTAATGTGGGTAACTGTACATCTTAGCTCTGAAGCACAACGCATTGATCCGATTGTGGCCCATTACTATTACAGCAGACGGCACATAAACAGATGCGCCTCACTTCAGATCACCATTGTGCTGATAATGGATGCAAGAGTCTGTGGTACAGTTGTTGACGCGTATTGTTACACGGCAATGGTGTGTTTGTAGCCCCTTAATGATGGTAGTCGAACCTTATTCTTACTCACACCATATTCTTAGCCAGACCTTATTCTTAGTCGGACCTTATTCTTAGTCGGACCTTATTCTTAGTCGGACCTTATTCTTATTTGGTCCTTATTCTTAGTCGGACCTTATTCTTAGTCGGTCCTTATTCTTAGTCGGACCTTATTTTTAGTCGGTCCTTATTCTTAGTCGGACCTTATTTTTAGTCGGACTTTATTCCTAGTTGGTCCTTATTCCTAGTTGGTCCTTATTCTTAGTCGGACCTTATTCTTAATCAGTCCTTATTTTTAGTTAGACCTTATTCTTAGTCGGACCTTATTCTTAGTTGGTCCATATTCCTAATTGGTCCTTATTCTTAGTCGGTCCTTATTCCTAGTCCTTATTCTTAGTTAGACCTTATTCATAGTCGGTCCTTTAGTTAGACCTTATTCTTTGTCGGATAATATTCTTGGTTAACCACGATGTCCTGTAGTATGGCGGATAGTGTAAATTCCCATAGGTCTATACTGTTGTTTAGTGATTCCATGAAAACCCTTGAAATATTGCTACAAATACCCCAAACCCCCAGTGCAGTGATTTCAACCTGTACCTGTAGTAGTGTTTGATGGCTTGTCTTAAAGGAAGTTTTGGTATCAACGAATTGAAGGCTACATATTGCTTCATGATTACTTGTGTCATGAGATAGACCGACATTAAAAAAGAGAGTCTGGCCTGTGATATATATATATATATATATATATATATATATATATATATATATATATATATATACAGTTTGGAACAACATGTAGTTATCAGTTCAATAAAATAGTCTTACAATTTCCTTAAAAGACCAGTACAATCATATAGAAATTTGGTCTTGTTATATGAATGCAAACACGTATACAGTTACCACGTCGAACAAAACTCGTTATCCATTGTACCACGAACTTTTGTGTCCTATTGAAGGTACCTACATGTCCTACTACCCTTACCTTCCCTCACTTCCTTCCCCCTCCCCCTCCCCTTCTCCCCAGTCCAGGGTAACCAGTAGGCCTACCCTCACCCCCCCCACCCCTCTCTCTCACTCTCCCTGCAGTAGTTGTAAGCGTAGCAGGCCGGGTTGATAGGCCTATCTATGCTGGTATATAGTGTGGAGGGCAGCAGGTTTTCGCCAGCTGCGGTTTTTTATCATTATCTCTTATATCCCTGTTGTATTTTCCTCTTATTATGGATGTTTATTATTATTACTCTTACCATTATTATCATTATTATTACTATCAGTGTCCCTTTACTGTATCTTGAATTGATTACTGATAATGTTTTGGTTATGACCCCCTCGTGGAGCAAGAGTACCAGCTACTGTACATTTCTTGGTGTGGCTCGTAAATTATATACGTATCAGAAGAGCACCCATTCCCTTTGTCATACGTCCCTCATCCTCCATTCTAAGGCCAGGCGTCCGAAGTTTAGAGTCGTGGGTGCATGTTAATACCCTAAAAATTAAGTTTGGAGGCCGGATTAAGCCTCAGAATAAACCAGAGGACGGAGGAAATGGTTGCTCTTGTGGTAGTTACAAAGAGAGAGTTGGTAGTGGTGCTGGTGGTGGAGGGCAGACCAGATAGTGATGATGTTAACATATAAGCCCACGTGACTGACTGGTTGCGTGTATAATACATTCACAGTCATAATTCTTGTACCCTCTTTTACCTCTGATTCCTTTCTTAATCTTTCGCAATATCTATGGCAAAAATTAAGCTTATAAAGGTTGTACTTGTCTGTTTGTCACACTATGAAGCTTACTTCGCCATCAGACAAGAGAGACAACTAACGTGACAATGTAGTACAGCTGAACACACAAGTTAAATAATGCTTTCTGTGAATGGAACTCGTGAGTGACTTTGCAACTGTGTTTTCATATACAGTACATCATTGAATATCATTATTCTCCCAAACTATGTCAAGGAACAGAACATCTCTACTCATCAGCTGTTCTAATTTGTGGTGTAGTATGGAGGGATCAAAAGTGTCCTTTTCGTTGATAAAACGTTAATTAATTACGTTAATAGAGGCAACATATGATACTTAGATACACAGTTGCCACATATCACTACATGTTCCTCCGCTGTACCACGGATATGTGCGGTCAACTGTGCTGGAATTAGTGACTTCTAGCTATATAACTCGATAAAAAATATAATAATAGCATTCCTTAAATTAGACATGAAGTTCATTCGTTCTTCGCTGGTAAAGGTCAGTGTTGTGTTATAGCTTGTCGTATAATGGAGCGTTTGTTTGCTTTTTATCACTAGACATGAATCTGGTGGGAAGTATTGACGGCCAGTCCTTCTCACCCATGTATGTATGTATGAGTGATGAAAGCCAACGAACAGTGAACAACAAGCCATGTGATCACACTGACTACTGGTGGCAAGGAACAGGACTTGTGCTTCATTACTATTTTACAGTAACACGGGCCACTACCTGTAAAATAAACGCGACGGTTTGTTTATTTGAAACAACGTCGCTCTTCTTTACAGATTTATACTAAATTTAACTCACACGTACAGATGCGTCCAAGAATTTTGACAGAATTATGAAAACCTGTACCCCAACACTCTTGGTAATATTCCTAGGCCAGTCTCCTCGGAATAAATTTTAAAACGTATTCGTTGTAAAAAAAAAAAAGAAGCAAACAATTTATTCTTTTATCTGAAAAGTATTTTTATATATTTCTGACATTATGCCCTTTCCAAACATCATGGTGGTAGTTCGATTTGATAATACAGAATATAAATAATTGTAAAAGTGTGGCAACGATAATGTCTAGTTAGTTAGGCCTCGGACCAACTTCCTTGCATGATGATGATAACATTGTTATTATAATAATATCGTAATGATTTAAATGTAACATCTGCAATTATAATAATTGTTATTATCGTATTATATGATAATAGTAATAATGATAGATCAGATTAATAAATAAAACAATATGATATTAACTAATTAATAAGTAATATATAATACTGTTACTGGGCATGGCCTTTGTGCTTCTACTCTTCTCAGCAACCACCACCAACACCACCATCTCGCTCAATTTTAAAGCAATCTTGGTGTTTCTTGAGTGTTGCGTGTGTCATGATGAAGATATAACTAAACCCCTCAACACCCACCACCCCTCCCCTTCACCACCACCACCACTACCCTTCCTCACTCTCCCACCACCAGCACGCCACGATCATTATATATACTGTTTATATATATATAATTTTGCTGGATGTTGGGATGTTTTTGTGCAAAGATATTGGCATCTCTTTATTTTGCCTGCTCATCGCTCCATTTTGGCTGTTGTTATGTGTAGGAAAGTGGTAAATATTGATGTGTTTAATAGAAAGTCGTGTGTGTTTTCTATATTGAAGTTCGTGTGTGTTATTACAAATGAAGCCGTGTCTTTCATGTATAGAGTTACGTGCTTCATATATACATAGTGTCGTGTGTTTTCTTATATAAAAAGTCCTCGAGTGTTTTATACAATGTTATAAAGTGAAAGGTAACTAAATGAAATCTCCAGCACAACCACAATAGGATATACTGCATTATAATGGGTCTTATCACACCCGTCCTCACTCACACACACTCGTTCGTCTAAGGTAAGTAGGATGTTTGATAATAATGTATTCCATAATTTATTTACAGTATAACTCTACGATTACTTCTTGTTCCCGCTTCACAGTTCATGATTGATCGTTGTTTGGGTTACCATATCATGCAAGCTAATGCCATGGGCTAGGCGATAACGATGGCTGATACGATCGATGGCTCCATGCATCCATCGTCGTATTCTATCCTTATCGTCTGGCCAATTAGTTTTTTTATATATATATATATATTTTTTTTCAAATTATATTTGTTTTATAGTACATATTGTTGCATCATGTCGAATTAATTCCGCCCGAGAATGATGAATGGCTTCGTTTCTTCTATTTTGTATATGATTACACGAGGAATAACCTGACCTCGAAGCTTCGTTGTCAGTAGAATGTATGTGTGTGTGACGAGAGGAGATAATTTCATTGTCAGTAGAGAGAATGTGTGTGTGTGTGTGTGTGTACAAGACGAGATAAGAAGTGCTTGTGAGTCCGGATTCTACATTAATCTTAAGAAGCCGAGTGGAGAGTCACAATTCTTTCCTACTGTACCACGAGACGGACTCCTTCGTTCGGTAAAGGGTAATGTTTTGTGATTCTTCCAAATTATGCCACAGTTTGGAGGAATCGGTGCCTCTTTAACTACAGCTTGCCGACACCCTAGCCTCACTTAAGGTGGTAATTCTTGTTTGGTACATTGGAGTGCCTTGATTCCTCCAAAGTATGCTAGGAAACAGGACCAGATGAGCAAAAATAATGGGGTTCTGTTGCTTGGAATAGTTTGGAGAATTTTTTAGTTTTTCCAGAATTACCCACTCAAAACTTCCCCCCTTAAGGTCCCCCGTGATGTAGTCAGGAAATTGGAGGTTACAGAGTCCTTCAAACATTGCCACGAAACACCACCGACATTAAAGGAGTTTGTTTCATGGCGTTGTCAGGAGGAATAAAAAACCACAATTCTCATACACGATCACAGGGTCCTTAAGTGCTGGTAAAACTGGAGTAACTGATTCCTCCAAAATATCCCAAGCAACAAGGCAACATTATTCTTGTTATCTAGCCTTGATTCCTGGTATACTCTGGAGGAATAAAGACGCCCTAAGATTATTAAGTAGATCCTATTTATATTTACCATAACACATGTAGTTGAGTAAGGCATCCGTTGTAGTGTAGCTGACGCGTTTAATCGGTTCTGGTAAGATTGTGATGATTTACGTTGAGGGATAATACACTTTTGATACATTTGAGCGCCTTGTTTCCTCAAAAGTATGCCAGGAAATAGGGTATGACTGATATGAATGTTGGTGGACTGCTGCTTGGAATTGTACTTTAGATGAATCAGTTTCTCCTGATTTACCAACAGTGTATTACCCCCTTATAAATCATTCTGTACTAAGGCCATCTGAACGACACTCTACCCCGCCAAATAATTGTTTTTCCCCCTTGATATTCTATTATGTATTCTGCTGACTGAAATTATACATCAGTGTGTTTCTCTCCATAGTGGAATAAGGTAAGTACAGTATATGGATGATGTGCTGTTGTCATTTGTTAAAGTGTTATGCATATTATACTGCAACACATATTAGTGTTGCAGTCATATATGGAGTTACGTATCTGAAAGAGCTGCGTCAACCAATTGGAATACTTTGAAATGTTGCTTAGAGTATTATATACTCCCACTGAAATACCACACCTATATAATAAATAGTAAGCCCAGAATAGAAATCCGTACCATACCACGGATTTATATAGAGAGATGTAATATTGCAGACAAAAGTTTTTCTCTACATAGGAGTGACTTTAGTAACGAATTGACTTCTTTCCTCTAAAGTGAGCTGTATATTTTTCTTATAAATTAATCAAGAACCATCAAACACTCACATACAAATTAAAACAATACCATCATTGGAGTACATGAAAACAATGTTGAGATATCTGTATGAGCCGCCCCACAGTGGAAATAATACTTGTCGGCAATAGTACATAATTACAATCATGGACGTCGGTTTTGTCCTTTCTCTTGTCCATCTGCAGTCATGACACACTTAACATTATACTGTACATCATAATATATAATAATGTTCTTAAAGTCTGTAGGTTAGTTTAGAGGCCCATATCTTTTGTTCTCTTAAATTATCATCAGGTTTTATGAGTAGCAGAGCGACACAAAGTAGTTCAGAACGTACATGCTATAAACTGGACGTGTAAAACGGGTGCTCTTTGTTCTCATCACGTATGGA
The DNA here is from genome assembly GCA_034508575.1 of Petrolisthes manimaculis. Lineage (NCBI taxonomy): Eukaryota > Metazoa > Arthropoda > Malacostraca > Decapoda > Porcellanidae > Petrolisthes > Petrolisthes manimaculis. Next base: position 9,433 of record JAWZYT010005077.1, on the reverse strand, counting down.
GTGGCTCAAAAAGTGGGAGAGAAAGAGGAGCAGTTTTTCAGGAGATTACACAGTGCTTAAAATAAGTGAGTGGCAGGGGTGGGCAGGGTATGGGCCGGGGGGGGGGGGGGGTGTACAGGGTAGGGGCTATGCAAGAAAAGACATGTGTAGAGGGGATATGCAGGGTAGGACATATATGAAGGGTATATGGTGGTAAAATGTGTGTGTGTGTACAAACAAAGATGGTGTACCTGTTTCCCATGATCAACTAACTATACACCATGAGTCTGCCATGAGTTCAATCATATCCATTTGACGTTATCTGTTGCTAAAATATTATTTACTGTATATTCAACTTTAAACACTTGGTATTTCCCTCCGAGAAGAATTAACTTCTAACGATAGGGGTAATTATAACAGGTACTTGTCTCTCGAGATCAGATAGGAATATTGAATAAAGTCTACGGTGCGACCAAGCCACGTTTCATTACTTCAGACTTTATATTCATTTTATCTGACATCGGACAATATTAATTAACCTCAGCATGGTTGCTATGCTCGAAGGTTTTCGTAATTCAACCGTAGTTTGTTGTTATTACAGATAGAAACTGGTATATATGAAAAAATGCAAGTGTGCATTCGTATATTCTGTATAGGATAGAACACCAGCACAGGCTTCCATCGAGTTACAAAACTAGGAAAAAATTACTAGTTGCGGATTTATTATTGAATGTGGTGTGTGTGTGTGTTTTTTTTTATTATTTTTTTTTTACCTAAAATCCTCGTCCATTGTGAACTTGATGAAACTATTGTAAGATTTGTTCAGTTTTCCCATTCATCCGTTTGTAATTTAATTTGTTGATTGATTGACCGGGTTGATTTTGCATAGTATGAAATCATCTATCCTTAGTCCAATTATATGATGTAAAATGAATTGACTTAGTTTATGGATGTAACTGTTAATATTTACTGACGTCAGTGGTACTTCACTCTGGCATAAAATATGTTATGAAATGCGACAGTTGTTTTAGAAAAATGTATAACGCGTAAAACTTTCAACTTTATCATGTGATCCTACACCTCCAACTGTTAATATATAGTAGCAACAATGAGAATGAAAAGTTAAACATAACCTGAACGTCGACCATTTATGATAATAATAGTAAGCAAACTTGGAAAATAAGTACATATAATTAAAACTTTTATGTTTTCATTTAGTTTTTTGTGTGTCTGTCTTTACGCATTAGGTAAATTATTATGCAAGTGAATTTTTATTACATGTACAAAAATTGTGCCCCCAGTGCAGAATAAAGTAACTAACAGATGGCACGTGACCGTTCTGTTTTAAGTGTGGCTTTTGGAGACAGTGGAAATTCTGTCCGCTTGGAAGTACCAGCTTTAAACTTTGACCCCGTTTGCTTTCAACTATCCTTGGAGTTAAAAGGAAATTGATAATACAGTTATTTTATTCAATTCGTGGACCGGTTTTTTTTTTTTTTTTTTTTTTTTTTTTTTTATTAGCCTTCAGAAGTATAGAATGTACTTGTAAGAATTAGCCAGAGAATTGGAGGCTACTGTTTCCCTCCAAACTACAGTATAAGAAATAATTAATTGTCTCAGTTGAGGTGATGTGTTTTATGACATAACTTGTAAGAATCAGTAGCCGTCAGTCCGAAGAGGGCCTCTTTCTTACTTACTCCTTCAAAAAGTAATTATCCAGTTGCCAAAGTTGTGTGGAAGGTGAGTCTGATGATGAGGGCATAAGAGGCATCAAGTGTTGACTAACTTTTTATTCTCGTACGGAGGAAAACATTACGGGGGGGGGGGGGAGGGGGACTCTTAACGGGAAGTTTGGGAAGGCTGCGTAATCCTCCAAGCTATGTCACGAAACACATCTCCAGTTATTAACATTGAGGTGATCAGTTACCTCCATGGGACTGGTTGGAGGAATCACTACCCTTTTTTCAACTTGGCAAAAGGAGGTTATTTCTTCCCTTAATTAAGACGGATTTATATGATGTGGTCGGTGGAATAAAGGCTACTAATTTTACCACCATGCCCTTATAATTACCCGGCTTTGTCCAGAATAGCTATATATAATGTATAGAACTTAACAAACTGGTAATTGGACATTGGACGATGGAGCGACCTTATAAGTGAAAAAAAAAAATATATATATGCATATGAAAAAAATATATAATCGTCATAAGGTGTTTAAAAATTCAGTGGATGAGTTTAAGTTCATTTCACGGGGACGCTTATTATTTATATATATTATTTATAGACTTGCAGTGCTTCCCCCAACCCTTCCTCCATATGCGATTTCCTCCCTTCCCCTGACTCACTCACTCATGCTTCATCATATTCCAACCTACATCATGCACCCACAATGCCTCACTCGGGTCTCCCCTTTTACCACACCTTACAACACTCACACAGAATTCTCCTACTCGGCCTTGCCACACTTTACCTCTTTCTGTGTATATACAGTATGTGCAGTTTCGGACGGTCATTATGTATCGTTAAGGGGAGAGTATACTTTTGGTACATTGGAGTGTCGTTATTCCTCCAAAGTATGCCAGGAAACAGAACCAGATTAGCAAAACTACTGTTGGACTGTTGCTTGGAATAGTTTGGAGGATTCAGTTGCTCCAGATTTACCAACACTGTACCACCCCCTTAAGAAGGCGTTTTAATATGTACAATAATTTATGTAGCTCACTTTTGACACCGTAAGAACCACAAGTGGGATGATTGATTTATTACATATGACTGAAATTCCAATAATGGCAAGGAACTATTATTTGACGTCGACTGTACATTTGTGGCCACAGTTGAATCTTTTCCAGCCTCGTGTCCGTCCCTCCCTCCCAGTCAGTGAGGCGAGAGTGAGTAGATAAAAAATATTTGCTAGAGGGGAGAGTATATGAAGGAAAATTATATAAAAAGATTCGCATAATGTATATATTTACTAAATGGAATGAACGTACGTTTTGCAACAACATTCTCTCATTATTATAAAAGGTTTATTATTGCGAGTTACGAGCATTAATTTTATGGAAAGTAGGGGAAACGACAAAATCTACATAAAGAACGTGTTGATCGTTTTATTCCCGTAATTTGGATAAAAGGTTCCATAATTTATGGTGAATCATTAATATTTATTGTATAAAAATAGGCGAGAGGTTTAGAAGCAACCCTGATCAAATGAAACACACACACACACACACACACACACACACACACACACACACACACACACACACACACACACACACACACACACACACACACACAACCTTACACTCTAATAATGATATTTGGAATCGGGCTTAATTTTTCTGTACTGGATAATTTCTGTTCTTCTTGGGTATTAGTTTAAGTACCAATGAAAATGTTATGACCTTTGCAAGACAGAGTAGCAGCTTACACAGACAAGGCTCACAGATGTATACAGTAGGTTTTATTGAGATGTATTTCTAACCATGTGAAAGAAAACCATCTTTTGGCATTCGTAATAGTAACATCGTAAACTTTACATATACACAGATAGATAGATAGATAGATAGATGGTATAAATGTCTAGTTGACGTTGTGCGTATATCGTGTGTTGTGAAAAAAAAAGTTTGACATTCGTAAACGTAACATATCGTAAATTTTACATACAGTAGATATTATACATAGATAGATAGATAGATGGTATAAATGTCTAGTTGACGTTCCGCGTATACCGTGTGTTTGTTGTCTGTTCCCTGTATAAATGCATTCAAGGATTGTTATTAACATGACTGACTGACCTGTCAATAGTTCTTTGGTTCACAGTGAAAACAAATTGGCAGAGTCGTTTTCAGTGAACGAATACAAGCTGGCTATTTCTATCTCGCTTTTATCCAGGCAGCGATTTACAGCCAGACAAACGAGACCTCCCTATGTATGTCCCAGACCAGACAGTAAGCACCACAGCCATTACTATCCATCCTAATACATTATTTCAATCATTAATTAAGTTTACGAACATAAATAAATGAATGAATAGATAAATGGAAAATATATACAATAAATATATAAATATATAAAGGGTGATTGAATGTATAAATTAATTCAGAGGGATATAAATGTATATATAGATAAAAGGGTAATGGGGTATTGATGATGATGTTGACAATTTTTAAAGCGCATAAAATATCGAGTGTTTACATACGTATGAACTGCTCTATATCGCTTCGCTGCAGTCAGAAAAATGAGAGAGAGAGAGAGAGAGAGAGAGAGAGAGAGAGAGAGAGAGAGAGAGAGAGAGAGAGAGAGAGAGAGAGAGAGAGAGAGAGAGAGAGAGAGAGAGAGAGAGAGAGAGAGAGACGTTAATTTGTATTGGTGATCTTTTGAAGTAGAAGGGATCGAGGGTGTAGGTAGTATGCACGTATCAATCAGCAACTCTACTTTCCTATACTCTCATTACATATTATTATTATTATGAGATAGAAATGTGTCGGTGGGAATAGTAGGACATTTAAGTTTATTACGTATCCAACAAACACATTATGCAACAGGATAAAATAATACACTCATCTAAATTACGAGTTGGATCCGTGTTTTATATTTTATTTTCATTTATTTATTTTTACGTTTGTATGGGTGGTGTCTCTTTGTCTGTTGTTTCTATGAATGGCCGGCAGGTATACTGATAAAGTGTGTATTAGGAATAACCATCACTTCATTGTTTAAATTATAATGATTAATATATAATTATACAAAGCAGCACAAATTACACCAATTATAGCCGCAACTTCTTCTTATATGTCAATTAAATAACACTGATATATACAAACATTATGTGGTGTGTCTGATATCAACCGAATAAAACGTATTAATAGTTACCAAGTTCCATATAATTATGAAAATCACAGTAGGGTCCGTATTGACGTTGTCGCTTGGCTGGCTGTGAGTGGTAGCGGTCGGTAGGTGGGTCGGCAAATATGAAAGAGAGTCCTGGTGACTGATGGCTGGCTGGCCGGGTTATCATCACGGAATCATCACTAAGCTTCTCATTATCACCACACTGTGTAGAGAAATACCCACAAAGATAATACCCAATAATTTTCCACGGTGGGACTGACTGACTGATATGCATGGATGGGTTGGCACAATATCGGTCCCAAACTCAGAATCCGAGTGCAAGTATATAATATATCCCCTGGTGTTGACGATGGCTTTGCATAGTACCGGTACGATGGTCTAGTTTGTCCAGATAGTCATCGTACTTCTACCATGCCATCGTCAATACCATGAATGAATGTTCTTGCATACGAGTAGCAATAATTTGACTTTTTTTTTTTTTTGAGGGGGGAGGGTCAAGGATATTTAGCGTTTATTTGTTTGTTTGTCTATTTATTTGAAGGACCACGCAGAAAGTTATGTAATGATATTTATTACTTTTTGAGGAAATGAAGACTCGTATTTTTCTATGTTGTACTGTATGCTCATCAATGTAACTAATGTATATAACCAAACATTAGCATCTGTTTATTATAGTACCTTAATTCTTAAGAGTTTCTTGTAAAAGGACGGTGTATAATTGTGTAATGTTAATGTGTTATTCCCAGCATATTGTGTAAAACGTAGTGCGTTGTTTTGTACCCGTGTTTAACCTTTGTACAAAAAGAGTACCTCGTTCCAAAGAGAAAAATGGTGTTGTGTTGGAGGAAAATGCGAAAACGGCCAGGCAGCTAGCCATTGCTGAGGCCATAAACCACAGCCGACTTCTTGTACACGTTACTTTAACACTAGATTTATCACCGAAACACTTGCTCTTACTTACACCAACAGGGAGGAGAAATTTGCAACTCTATCGCTGTTAAGGGGGTAGGACACTGTTGGTAAATCTGGAACAAATGAATCCTCCAAACTATTCTAGGCAACAGGATACCATTATATTTCTTCATCAGGGTCTGTTTCCTGGCATACTTTGAAGGGATCAAGGCACTCCAATATTTCAAAAGTATACCATCCTCTTAACCCACATATATTCTGCCACGGATAAAGACAAGATAATCATTCTGTACAAGAAAGTCCACAGTATCCAAAGACTAAAGACTAAAATTAATGTGAAGTTACAGAAATAATAAATAAACGAAAGTATATGCCTCGTAAGCAAAATGATAATATAAATAGTGTAACCCCTATTACGGGACTGGCGTTCTATTTCCCATGCTCAATAATAACAACAACAACAACAACTAATAATAATTATAAAGTCATAATTCCTCTCCATATTGTCACGTAGTTCTGGGAGTGAATGAGTGAGTGAGTGTGTGAGTGAGTGTGTGAGTGAGTGAGTGAGTGAGTGAGTGAGTGTGTGAGTGAGTGAGTGAGAGTTGGTCGGTCGTCGCGAATTTGAGGCAGGAAGTTATTGGTAATTAATTGTAGAGGTTCGTGTTTGTGAGCAAGCGATTGTTGCAACTCGCGTATTGGAGTTAGTTGTTGGGAGTGTGTGTGTGTGTGTGTGTGTGTTGTGTGTGTGTGTGTGTGTTAGTGTGTGTGTGTGTGTGTGTGTGTGTGTAGTGTGTGTGTGCGTGTGTGTGTTGTTAGAGTTGTGACGGAGCTGTGCATACAATGAGTTTTATGGTGTAGAGAGATTTCAGGGTTGTAAATTTGTTTGTATGTGTGTGTCTGTGTGATGGAGAGGCAGAGAAAGAGAGAAAAAAAAATGAATGAACTAGGACGATAAATTTTCATCATAAACAGGAGAATGTGGTGAGGATGAAAATAAAGGTATAATTGCAGGTGACAAAATAAAAACAAATATTATCATAGTGTGAAGGGGGTTGAGAGAGTGAGGATGAAGTGGATTAGAGCCAGAGAGAGAGAAGATAATTAGTTTGATAGTTTGGGAGAAAAAAAAAGAGAGTTAGTGACTGAGTGAGGGTGGAAAGAGCGATAGTGAAGGAGATGATAGAGGAGACAAATGAAAGTGAAGTGGAAGGATTGGCAGAGTGAGGGGACTTAGAATGAGAGAGAGAGAGAGAGAGAGAGGGAGAGGGAGAGAGACTAAAAAGAATGAGAGCAGTATAAAAGAGGGAGTCAAGGGATAGATGGAGGGAGAGAGGGGATGGTGGTCGTCGGGGTGGAGGTAAAGTGAGTGGACTGGTGGAGCCGGTATGATATGTGATGCTATTCTCCCCACCTCCACTCCAGGCTCTGTCTTCTGTCACCCCCAAACCCAAACTCCATCTTCACACCCTCACACCCACCCGCCCACCCACCCTCTTATATTACTTTCCTGTAACCTTTACCTCCATTCTCTCTCTCTCTCTCTCTCTCTCTCTCTCTCTCTCTCTCTCTCTCTCTCCTCTCTCTCTCTCTCCTCTCTCTCTCTCTCTCTCTCTCTCTCTCTTTTTCTGTGTGTGTGTGTGTGTGTGTGTGTGTGTGACCCGTATGGCAGCCTCACCTGTGCTATTTCAGGTTCTCGGTCCGCTGGAGTGTCATATTTCTCCTGCCTTACTCTGCCCAGCCTCACTTGTCCCACTGGCGGCCTCATTCCTACTCCTGCCTCACTCTCTGCCTTACCTCTCTCCTACCTCACTCTGCCTTACCTCTCTCCTGCCTAACCCTGAGAATAATTCTTCCTCATTTTGCTTATTACCTTGTAACTCTATCCTGCCTCACCCTTTTAATTTTCACTCAGTGTCTCTTTTTTACTCATTCTACCTCTTGCCTCAACCCTGCCTCACCCTTTCTCATTCTTCCAATTCCTTCACACTACCTCATTCTCCTTCCTGTATCACTCCTCCTTGGCTTTCCCTTCCTCATTTTACCTCCTTCACTCCTCCTCCTTCCTGTCCTTTTTTCCTTTCCCTTTCTCATTTTACCACCTTCACTCACTCCTGTATACCTAAACTTGTCCTTCCTTCCTTCCTTCCTCACCCAGCCTTACTCACTCACTCCCATTGGCCACGCCCTACTCCACTCTATCGTAACCTGACTATATTCTTCCTCTTCTCTCCCTGTTGTATCGATGTGCCTACCTACTTCCTACTGACCTACTGACTGCACGCCTGCCCTACCTCTCTCCCCTTGCTGACCTGCTGCCTGACTGACTGACTGACTGACTGCCTCTTGCTCTACCATCACGCTGTCTTGATTTTTAGTTCTCTCTCTGTTTTTCTTGTGTCAGTCCATCTGCCTTTCCCTGTCTTTTATATCACGTGGCTTTACCTCGCCTGTACTGCCTTGCTATATGTCCATCAGCCCTGTCCTCACTCTATCTATATCACACTGTCTCATATTTCCTCCCTACCTCACCTTACCCCCACCCCTTCCCTTCCTCACACCCTCTGCCACACCCTGTCTCTCACCTTCCTCTACCTACCTCACCCTGCTTCACACCTCCCTACCTCACCTTGGAATACAACTCTGTTATACCCCACCTACCTCTCCCTGCTTCAGTTTGCATGCTTCACTCTCACCTTCCCTGCTTCACTTTGCCTGCCTCACCTTCCCTGCCTTATCCAGCTACATTTTCATACCTCATCCTACCTTAGCTTCCCTGCCTCACCCTGCCTTACACTGCCACCATCACCCTATCTCTCCCTGTCTCACCTTCCCTGGTTCACTTTGCATGGCTCCCTCCCCCTGCCACCGTGGCTGTGTGGTGTCAGGGTACCTATGAATCTTTTAATGCAGAGGCTTCACGCTCCACCTTAAATAATACAGCCAAAGGTGGTGCCTCCCCCTCCCCCTCCCACCATCACACACATACAGTTTCTCTCTCTCTCTCTCTCTCTCTATCTCTCTCTCTCTCTCTCTCACACACACACACACACACACACACACACACACACACACACACACACACACACACACACACACACACACACACACACACACACACACACACACACACACAGAGAGGCTCTTCACTGACGTAGTTTACCTTACTAAGCGACCATTCATCTGGAACCAACCATATCGTACATTCACTTGAAAAAGGGAGATATGTTTGTGGGTGAAATGGAAAGTCTTTGATTCCTCCGAATTATGTCAAGAAACTGGTCCCTTATTAGTACTATTTCCAATTTAACAACAAGTGAATCTCCCCTTAACTCACTCCACAACGTTCAAAGTAATAATTCTAATGCTGCTCAAAACATTGAGATAACTGTTACTCGGACACATATACAGAGACACAAACAATACCCTAAGTCTTCGTCAGTGCCAGCAGGATTGTCTGAGACTGGTGAAAACTTCTCTTGAATATTTGTGTCGATATCTCTTCGAAACACTCTTGGTATTCATAGTTTTGTAGTAATTTTTTCAACCAGTAAACAATAGCATGATCCACTTTATTGTATTGAACTATCAGCAGAGTACCGGTATTTTATATGTCTGGGGAAATATCGCTCACCAAAAGATTATATCAAAAGCACTCTCAGAAACTCAATGAAATATACGAACTCTC
>JAWZYT010005076.1:85000-86059 GCA_034508575.1 Petrolisthes manimaculis | reverse complement strand
ATACATACCCTACCTTACCCAACCCTACCTTACCTTACCCTACCCTACCCTACTCTACCTTACCCTACCTTACCCTACCTTACCCTACCCTATCCTATCCTATCCTACCCACCCACCTACCTTCCCAGAGCATAGCTGAGATTCCTATACCATGAACATTGGGTGAGTCAGCACGTTGGGAAGAAGAGAATACATACATTTTTTTTTATACACTTACACACACGTTCAACACTTACTTACTCACAGCAGGAAAATGTTGGTGTTGGTGGTGATTATGATTGGAGTAGTGAGGATGGTGTTGTTGGTAATAGTGGTGTTTGATATGACATTGGTGGTGGTGGTGGTGGTGGTGGTGATGATGATGATGATGATGATGATAGGCTTGAGGGGGTTCCACTGTTCCCACTATTCCCGCACCCCCCTACCCCCCCCAAGCCTGTCCCCCCCACTCCCGCACCCCCTTAATTAAGAGACATAACGGTAACTAATATTCTCGGTATCACAGTATAAATTAACAAAAATATCCAACTACTTAATAATGAGTGAGATTTTGTCAACCCTGAATCATGAGTATAGAAAATATAAGAGAGAGAGAGAGAGAGAGAGAGAGAGAGTGATGAGATAAAATTATACAGTACCCATGAATATGTGTGTCAAAGGATTCTAGGTCAGGGAGGTGTGTGTGTGTGTGTGTCCGTCCATTTGGAAGTGTACGTGTTAGTTTGTGCGTGTAAGTGAGTCAGTGTGTGTGTATGTGTGAGTGTGTATGTGTGAGTGTGTAGCGGCAACCTACATGACATTGCATACCATTTAACATATTCCAGGTTGGCTACAAGAAATTCATATGCAATGTAATATAATAGGATAGACTCACACGAACACTAACGACATACTAACTACACACACTAACAACACACTAACACTGACACCAATAAACCTTACACAAACCACCCAACTTTGTTTGCCATTGACCCTCAAAGTGAAGAGGACCAACATCTTCACTACATGTAACCTCGTGTTATAAATGTGTGAGTGTGAGTGTATGAGTGTGTGTGTGTG
>JAWZYT010005076.1:0-80000 GCA_034508575.1 Petrolisthes manimaculis | reverse complement strand
CATACATCAGTGTTTACATAATATACATACACATATAGACATGCTGACGTGCTGAGGATCGGTGTATTTGGAGGACTTTATTACATTATGGATGGGTGTGTGTATTATCTGACAGTCGGTGCTGGTGGAATAATATTATGAGACAATCGAGACTGGGGGTTTTGTGTGACATTCTAATTATATATTTAGCTAAGCAACAAGATGAAAGATATTTTGGTTCAGTTTTATGTGCTTTCGTAATATATATATATATATATATATATATATATATATATATATATATATATATATATATATATATATATATATATATATATATATATATAATTTTGAATGATTTTATAATTATATATGAGGGAGGAGTTAATAATGCTGCTGTTGTAGTTATTACTCTCTCTCTCTCTCTCTCTCTCTCTCTCTCCTCTCTCTCTCTCTCTCTCCTCTCTCTCTCGTCGTAGCATCTTTGGCCCCCTAATTCCATCTTCCTCTCCCCCCACAATTCCTTGTCCATTCCCACCCTCCTCCCTTCCCCTCTGTGCATATGTGGTTCTTTACGAGTCTGAGTCTATGCAAATTATTTCTCCTCCTCCTCCTCCTCCCTCCTCCTCTCCTCCTTATCCTCCTCCTCCTCCCTCCTCCTCCTCCTCCTCCTCCTCCTCCTCCTTATCCTCCTCCTCCTCCTTATCCTCCTCCTCCTCCTCCTCCTCCTTGTATGTTTCTGTAATTGACTTGGTTCCTATGCTCAGCTCCCAAAATGCTCATGGTCACTCTCAAAGATGCTACTCCAAACGCTCCTCCTTTTGTTGTTGTTGCTGTTGTTGTTGTTTTTGTTTTTCTTCTTCTTCTTCTTTTTCTTCTTCTTCTTCTTCTTCTTCTTCTTATTATTATTATTATTATTATTATTATTATTATTATTATTATTATTATTATTATTTTATATTATTATTATTATTATTATTATTGTTTTATTTTTTCTTAATAGTTTTGTTCTTGTTCTTGTACAAACGAGTTAATTAATTACTTGACCGAGACACAGAATAAAACAGATAATGATATAGGTTACGTCTCTCTCTCTCTCTCTCTCTCTCTCTCTCTCTCTCTCTCTCTCTCTCTCTCTCTCTCTCTCTCTCTCTCTCTCTCAGGAAGGGGAGGCGTCGAGATTGTTGGTTTTAAGAGACCGGAGGAGAATAAAAAGACGAACAAACTGAAGGAAGAGAGAAACAAAGATAAAACAGGGAAGGGTGGAGGGGAAATAGAAGGGAAATGATGGAAATGGCAGAGGAGAAAGGAATGAGGGGTTGAAGAGATAGAGAATAGAAGGATGGAAATGAAGGAGGTGTGAAGTGACAACGTAAAGAGAGAGAGAGAGAGAGAGAGAGAGAGGAGAGAGAGAGAGAGAGAGAGAGAGAGAGAGAGAGAGAGAGAGAGAGAGAGAGAGAGGGTGGGGGGGACAGAGAGAGACCGTGTGTGTATGTGTGTGTTGTGTGGAGATAGAGAGAACTAAATGGAAGAGCACGAGGCAGAGCAATTCAGGCACGATGGTAAGGAAGATGGCAATGAAAGAATGGAGTGAAGGAGGGAAGAGATATGGTAGAGACCAGCTGTGATGGACGGAGCCAGGGATGAGAAAGATTTAGCAGGACAGTGATGGTGAGGACAGACAGACAGAAGGACAGAAAGATACACAAGAGTCGGGATGAAGAGCAGTAAGGGAAATGATAGAGATAGAGTAGTGATGGAGATGGAGAGTGAGTGAGTGGCTTGAGAGAAAGATGGATGTATGGATGGATGGATGGATAGATGGAACACTTTTACTCCCGTTCTCCTGCTCCTAGAAACCCCGTCCATTCCGTCACTACTGTGTGTGTGTATATGTGTGTGCGTGTGTTGTGTGTGTGTATGTGTGTGTGTGTGTGATGTATGTGTGTGTGTGTGTGTGTGTGTTGTTGTGTGTGTGATTGTGTGTGTGTGTGTATTTACGTCATTGTCACTGTGTATGCATGTGGCCTTGACAGAGAGTAGGGAACAGTTGTCTCACACCTCCACCTACGTCCACTATACTTGGTCAATTTGGACACAACTTGGCTCGTAGAGAGGACAGACACACATAAAGAAATTAAGAAACCAGGCAAGCAAGAGAGAGAGAGAGAGAGAGAGAGAGAGAGAGAGAGAGAGAGAGAGAGAGAGAGAGAGAGAGAGTACAGTAAGAGGGGGATGATGATGTACTGAGATATTAAGGGATTTAAACTATTGTGAGGAACTTGAAGCACACGTAGCCCTCCAAACTCTATCATAAAACAAACTCGTCTCTACAATCTTAGTGTACTATGGCACCAAGGTCACGTGTGGCACCAAGGTTGGGGATAGTGGCACCAGGACAGCAAAGATGGGTGGTGCCAGAACCGGGAATGTTGGCGCCAGAACCGGGAATAATGGCGTTAGAACCGGTAAGAATGGCGTTAGAACCTAGAGTATAGGCGCCAGAACCGGGGAAAATGGCGCCAGAACCGGGATGCTTGAACCGGGATAGTGACACCATGGCAGAACCGGGATGGTGGCACTAGGGTGTGAGGAACGGCAAGGAGGAGAAGGAGGGCTAGGAGAGGGAGAAGGAGAAAGTAGGAGAGAGGAGTAGAAGAGGGAGAAGGAGAGGAGAGGGAGAAGTAGAGGGAGAAGGAGGAGGAGAGGGTAGAGTGCCAACCAGCCAGCCAGCCAGCCAGCTAGGGAGCCAGAGCAGGGTGCCATGCGTCGATAGAGTGGTGGTGGTGGTGGTGGTGGTGGTGTAAGTGGAGGTATTGGTGTTGGTGGAGGTGGAGAAGGTGGACGTGCATAGTAGAGGAAGTGGAGGTGGTGAAAGAGGAGATGGTGGAGATGGAAGTGGAGAACGTGAGAGGAAGTGGAAGTAGTGAAAGTGGTGGTGGTGGTGGAGATGGAGGAGAAAGTGGAGATGGAAGTGATGGTGGTGGAGAACGTGCATGAGAGGAAGTGGAAGTGGTGGAGGAGAAGGTGGAGATGGAATTGGTGGTGGATAATCCATCTGGAGAACCATGAGTCCCTGTGAGGTGGTGGTCCTGGTGCCAGTGTAAGTGTGTGTGTGTGTGTGTGTGTGTGTGTTCCCGGCCTGGCGCCCACAACCTTTCACTTGGCGTCACGCCCGTGTGGCACCACGCCCACATTACTCACTCACTTACCCATTCACTCACTCACTCACCTACTCACTCACTCACTCACCCACTCACCAACTAACTCACCCTCCTACTCACCCACCCATCCACTCTTTCCTGCTCAACCAATCACTCACCCACCCACCCTCACAATTCTTACCAACACTCACCTGCTCACTCACTCAGCCTCATTCTTTCACTCACCCTCAATTAGTAGGTATCTATACAGGACATACAAACAGATTATTATACACTGAATCTTACTACTACGATTATTATTATTATTATTATTATTATTATTATTATTATTATTATTATTATTATCATTATTATTATTATTATTATTATTATTATTATTATTATTATTATTGTTATTATTATTGTTATTATTATTATTATTATTATTATTATTATTATTATTATTATTATTATTATTATTATTATTATTATTATTATTATTATCTCGACTGACATAGGCTGTCGAAAAAAATTATATAAAAAAATAAATATGTATATACCACATCAGCACCCCTTCCCCCTTATCCCAGCACCCACTACCCCCCACCCTTCACCCTATCCTGGCTATCTATACCACCCACCCACACCCTTCACCCTCATTCAGGCTATCTATACCACCCACCCACACCCATCCTTCACCCTATCTTGGCTATCTATACCACCCACCCACACCCATCCTTCACCCTATCCTGGCTATCTACAGTATACCACCCCCCACCCCCACCCCCACCCCCAAGACGGTGACGGGGGCGGAGAGGGTGACACTGGCGGGGGACACACACAAAACCTCATTGTCGTCCCCCACGTACCAAACCATTAGTCATACCACATAAATCCTCTCTGTGAATACCACCGCCATCACTGACGTCTTTTGCTGGCAGGGCTGGATGGGTGATGGTGATGGTGGTGATGGTGTGGTGATGATGGTGAGTTGGTATAGGATGGGTGGTTGGTGATGGTGTGTTGGTAGGATGGGTGGTGGTGGTGATGGTGAGTTGGTATAGGATGGGTGGTTGGTGATGGTGTGTTGGTAGGATGGGTGGTGGTGGTGGTGATGGTGTGGTGTTGTGTTAAGTTGGTAGTGATGTGGGTGGTGGTGGTGTGTTGGTACTATGATACGTGATGGTGGTGGTGGTGGTGGTGGTGGTGATGGTGTGGTGTTGTGTTGAGTTGGTAGTGGTGTGGGTGGTGGTGGTGTGTTGGTACTATGATACGTGATGGTGGTGGTGGTGATGGTGTTGAGTTGGTAGTATGATGGGTGATGGTGGTGGTGGTGGTGATGATAATGTTGAATTGGTAGGATGGGTGGTGGTGGTGGTGGTGGTGGTTATGGTGTGGTGATGACTGATATGGGGAGCAGTACTGTGTGAGGAGTGCCATGTTTCCTACACATACATACATACATATATTCATATATACATACATACATTCCCTAACTCACTCACTCACTCACTCAATCAATCAATCAATCAATCTCTCTTATATATATCACACACACACACACACACACACACCTCCGTTTCGTCACATTCGTTTTCTCCACCCTGACACACACATTTGACGCCCCCCTCCCCCCCCCCCTTCCATATATATCCTTGCGATAAGTTTTCCTCGTGTGTGTCTGAGAGTTGAGTTATGTAATGGAGAGAGAGAGAGAGAGAGAGAGAGAGAGAGAGAGAGAGAGAGAGAGAGAGACATCGTGCTTGTCTAAGGAAATGTAATAATTTGTCATAGCTTCTTTTCTTGTCAGGTAATTTGAATGTGTGTGTGTGTGTGTGTGTGTGTGTGTGTGTGTGTGTGTGTGTGTGTGTGTGTGTGTGTGTGTGTGTGTGTGTGTGTGTGTGTTTTCCTCAAGCACTATATCCATTCATCCATCCATCCAATTTTTTTCATTTCCGAACCCTCTCTTTCTGTCTCTATCTATCCATTTATCTGTATACATCTATCTATCTCTATATATTTATCTATCTAGCTATCTCTACTTATTTTTCTATTTATCTATCTCTATCTATTTTCCTATATATCTATCTCAATCTATCTATCTATCTCTATCTATTTATCTATCTATATATCTATCTATCTCTATCTATATATCTATCTATCTATCTATTTTGCTATGTATGTATCTATCTAGCTCTATTTATCTATATATCTATCTCAATCTATTTATCTATCTAGCTCTATCTAATTGTCTATGTATCTATCTATCCTCAAAAGCACAAAACTCACCTCTCTTTATTTTTGTTTCTTCCCCACCACCACCAGGGCCACAACTAAACAACCACACGCTGCTCGAATTCACCCAGAGCGATGCTGACGTGGGCTCTCTGCGTGTGACGGAAGCCATGCTGTGGGTATACGTGAGGAGGGCGCCAGGAGCCAGACACCACGACGAAACCAGGGCCAGGACTACGCTCTGGGTCTTCCGCTTCCTGGCCGAGGACACTAATAAGGTAACTAACTAACTATAAACTACCTATGATTATCTAGTCTACTGCAGAAGGTAACTAAACTACTTATGTCTTGCCTACTGCAGAAGGTAACTATAAACTACCTATGATTATCTAGTCTACTGCAGAAGGTAACTTTACTAATTAAATCTAGCCTACTGCAGAAGGTAACTAACTAACTAACTAACTACATCTAGTCTGCTGCAAAAGGTAACTAATTAACTAACTAACAATATTTAGCCTACTGCAGAAGGTAACTAACTAATTAAAACTACTACAGAAGAGGATGGAGTATGGGGGAGGAGTTCTGCATGCATGAGTGGTTTCATCTGTGTATAACTCTGAGTATAATTATCATCCAGGACTTACTTTACTTTTCTACTAGTGGTGTGTCAATTATTAATAGTCTATAATTTTTGCCATATATAAATTTATTTTAGACCTTCAATCTCGGATTATGCTATAGTATAGAGTTCCATTTAAAGAAGCCTGTGATGTAAAAAAAAAAAATTGGAGGTGTGTGAGTCCTTCAAATATTGCCACGAAACGCACACACCTATATAGAAGGAGCTTGTTTCGTGGTATAGTCAGGAGGATTCAGAAGCCTCCAATTATCTTAAACGATCACAGGGTTATTAAGATACATTAGGTCTGTGTTATTGATTACTTCCTTTTCAGAGTAATTACTTTATATTTTGCCTTAACCGGCGACAAATTAACAAAACAATCTCCTGGTAGTGTATGGTTGGTTACTGGTAGTGTATGGTTGGTTACTGGTACTGTGTGGTTCTTAAATAGTATATGGTCCTTGGTAGTGTATGGTTGGTTACTGGTAGTGTATGGTTGGTTACTGGTACTGTGTAGTCCTTAATAGTCTATGGGTTTTGGTAGTGTATGGTTGGTTTTTGGTAGTGTATGGTTGGTCCTAGTTACTGTTGGTTGTTGGAAGTAGTGTATGGTTGGTTACTGGTAGGGTATGTTTGGTGACTGGTACTGTGTAGTTCTTAAATAGTCTATGGTCCTTGGTAATGTATGGTTGGTTGTTGTTAGTGTATATACGACTGTATGGGAAAGTTTATGGAGATACATTTGTAGCCTGAGTGTTTGTAGTTATACCATTATGTCATAAATATTATCTGGAGTTAATCAAGAGTGTTTAGGAGATGACTGACTGTAGATGTTTGTTACAGAGTCCAACCGAGATGGTGACATCGTTACACCTATCGGCGTCGCGAGCGGGATGGAGGAGGCTGGACGTGACGTCAGCTGTACAGAGATGGTTCGCGAGGCCCGGAGAGCGACTACGGCTGTTGGTGGACTGTAGTAGTTGTGGTGGAGAGCTGGAGGCAGAGCTCTTCACCGCCCGCAAATACAAGGGCGCACACAAGCCTGGGTCACGGCGCACCGAGGCTTCACACCGACCCTTCCTGGTGGTGCACACTGCGCCTGCGCCATCACGACGCCTTTCACGCCGCGCCCTTCAGTGTGATAAAGACACAAAAATGTGCTGCAAGCAGAACCTTTATATATCCTTCAGAGAACTGGGGTGGGACGACTGGATCATTGCCCCCCGAGGCTACAATGCCAACTACTGCAAAGGCTCGTGTGCCAGTATGTTCCGGACGCCGGATTCCTTCACCAACTTTTACTCTCAAGTGCTGGAGGAGCTGAGGAGGCATCGGGCCCCGGGAGCGTTAACTCAGTGCTGTGCCCCCACCAAGCTCTCACCCATGTCCCTCATCTATCTGGACCAGATCTCCAACATCATCAAGCGTGACGTGCCGCGCATGGTGGTGGAGGAGTGCGGCTGCGCGTAACCCGCCGCGGAGCACCGCCCCCCCTCCTCTCCTCCCCCCACCCCCCAGGGAATGTGATGGTTGACTGTGATGGCGCGCCCGACGCAGCCGTGCCGGGCGCCACACGTTCCTTTAAGGGACGAACTTCGGATATAGTCTGATCTGTGATCATAACATTAAGAAAAGTTGTCGTTGTGTTGTTATTTGTTGTTCTTATTGTACAGACTTGTAAAGTGTCGACCATTGTGGTCGCTTTAGTCCGCTGCCGAGCCTGGTCGCTGCCGCCGCTGCCACCCTGCGAGCTGTGCTGTGCCCGGCTGCCACCAGGCTGCCACCAGGCCAGGAGCTGCCTGACCTACACTCCTCTGCCGCCCAATGGTGCCGCCCCGCCACTGCTCCGTGTCCACCGCCCCACGTCCGCCCGCTGCTGCTCCTGCCTCCGCCCATGTGTGTCCGCCCACCAGCCTGTGTTCACAGTCTGTCCACCGCCCTGTGTCCGCCCATTTTAAAGTACTCAGCTCTGCCCGCATCTTAAGTCGTCAGGTTCTCAGCCGGGTATTTGTCGCATCACCGCCTACCGGAGAACCACCAAGCCCACACCCTACCCACGCCCACGCTGGGACCTGCTGCCCACCCTCCACGCAGCCTCCCCCCGCCCGCCCTGGCCCCCACGGCTCCGGACGCCCAGTGAGCGCGAGAGACAGTGCCAGACAGCCAGTGCCGCCTCAGTGCTGGGTGCCACTGGCCAGGGGTATTACAGGTGTGCCTATAAAATATTACATGTGTGATAATAACTACTAGAGTAACTATGGTGTTATAAAATATATGGTGTAGTGACTATGGTGTATTAAATATGGTGTGATAACTATGATGTATTAACTATGGTGCACTAATTATTATGGTGTGATAACTACGGTGTAATAACTGTGGTGCACTGAGAAAATATAATAATGTGTTGTCGTGTACGGGGGGGTATAGGGACGCTCTCTGACGGCCGGTGCGCCTCGTGTCATGAAACAACAGAAACACTTAGTAAGAACATAACTATAATGATACCAGTGGGGGCAGTGGTGGTGGACTGAGCAGCTCTGTACCACCACAACAACAACAACAACAACATCACCACCGCAGCCGCCGCCGCCGTCACCACCACCACCACCACCACCACCACCGACTGAACCAAACTCTCCAGCCTTAGCGCGAGGATAGTGTCTTTCACCTTTCACCAGAAAATAAAGTAATATAAATCATTGTTAGAGTGAATTATAATATCTCTGCCCAAAAAAGTCCGTGCTTAAATGTTTACAGTGTACTATAGTGATGATGACACGCCCTCACCTCACCTGGGCTTTATGTCTGTCTGTCTGTCTGTAAGTCTGTCTGTTTGTCTGTCTGTAAGTTTGTCTATCTGTCTGTCTGGTGCAGGTCACAAATGAAAAGCAACCAACTCAACAACCAACTCAACAACCAACTAACCAGCCAACCAACCAACCAACCAACCAACCTGACTCCTTCCCCTCCCCTTCACCCACCCACATCTATCCAGCTGACCTTACCATACCTAACCCCCCCCTTCCTCCCCAAGAACCTAACCCAAACAACAACAACAACAACAGCAACTACAACTACAATCACAACAACAGCATCCACTTCATCATCATTCTGAAATCTCCATATGGCAGCACCTTATATAATTATTATTATTATTATACTCTCTGTACTGTATTTGTTTTGTTTATATTCTTTATTATCGTGCCTCAGATCATTTAATTACTCCTTTTTATACTATTATTATTATTATTATTATTATTATTGGAAAGTGTGTGTCATATATAAGGCATACAAAAAAAAGGTGCGTGGGGAATAATGTTCTCTCGCTTGTTATCAGAAAATCATAGTGGAGCAAAATTTTTTGTTTACTGTACCTACTGATGCGATGATGACTGCTGGTGTGTTCCGAGACCCAAATAATACACGGAAGAAATTATAAAACGTCTCTTGTAGCAGCTTCATTTGATACTTGTTAGGATGAGGAGGGACATTTGTTGCACCCTCGAAGCGAGCACTGGAAACTAACTTAACTAAAATAAACTACAAAGCCGAGAAGACACAAACACAACAACAATAACAGCAACAACTACAACAATGTATATGTTTATAGTACCGTGTTCTGATTGAGGCTAGAGAGAATATATTATACTGTTGGTGTAATAATTAGTTTTCACTTGATAAAGAGTTTTGGAGACAGTAAAAGGTGGAAGTTACAGTGGTGGTGGTAATGGTGGTGGTGGTAGTGGTGGTGGTGGTGATGGTGATGGTGATGGTGGTGGTGGTAGCCTAATGGTGGTTAGTGGTGGTGACTGTGGGGGTTGTTAGTTAAATTTACTCTAAGGACTTCATCACACCTGGTCTAAAAAAAAAAAAATCTTCATCATCACATCACACCTGATCGAAATACGAATCATCACACCTGTCCAAATCTTCATCATCACATCTGGTCTGAATTCTCATCGTCACAAAGGAGATAAATTTAAATTATCACACCAGGGTTTTCATGAAAGATCTTCGGGTACTTCTTAATTAAGTGACCCTGTGATGTAGTCAGAATATTGGGGATAAACGAGTCCTTCAAACATTGCCACGAAACACCATCTACATAAAAAGATCTTGTGTCGTGGCATAGTCAGGAGGAATCAGAAGCCACTACGTCTCATACACGATCACAGGGTCCTTAATTAAACCACTGAATAAGATATATCATACTTGGCTGAATAAAATTAAACCATTGACTTAAAATCGATCTCCCTGGTTTGTCCTGTGAAAAAAAAAAAAATAATTGTGGACTTGGGCTTATACCTATCTGACTATACCCAAATATCATATAGGGAGATAAGCCACAAAAGACAATTATTTTATATTATTGAAGGAGGGAGGATATTATTTGTTATCTCTGATCCCATATTCACTTCAGTTCTCAATTAGAAATCAATCCAGAGGAACCCCAGATCTTTATGAATACAACACGTCTAATAAGTGGTGGTGATGCTGACTGACTTGACCTGGCCTGACATAAATAAGCTGACCTGACCTCTCTCTCTTTTTTCACAATCACCAGTCCCTCACAGTCTCACCAGAACCCACCTCTCTCTCTCTCTCTCTCTCTCTCTCTCTCTCTCTCTCTCTCTCTCTCTCTCTCTCTCTCTCTCTCTCTCTCTCTATCTATCTATCTATCTATCTATCTATCTATATCTATCTATATCTATCTATCTATCTATCTATCTATCTATCTATCTATCTATCTATCTATCTATCTATCTATCTATCTATCTATCTATCTATCTATCTATCTATCTATCTATCTATCTATCTATCTATCTATCTATCTATCTATCTATCTATCTATCTTGTTGATATTGTTAAAGCGGAGGAAAACACAAGGATATTCCATCCAAAATGTGTGCCGGTATCCGAGGACGTGGGTGGTGAAGTGGGGCCAGGCTGAGTGGGTGGTGGTGTTAATAAGACGAGAGGACAGTGGTGTGACGAGTAAGAAGATGATACAGTGGATCATAATATGCCCAATCCGATCTCTACCACCTTCCTAAAGTAGTCTGTGTGGTGTGGCGGGTTACAGATTCCTCTAAACACTTTGCTGGGAAACAGACAGACACATTATTGCTTTTCAGTATACGAGCATGGGGATCTGTTTTTGTAGCCTAGTGTTGAGGGAATGGGCTACTCTTAAATTTCATAAACCACATGCAGTAAATGGCCACCTTAATCTGAAAGGATGTTGGTAGTACTTTCCTCCGTTTTGATGATACCACTTTTCAGAGTTTCGCAGGAACGTAACGATAGACTTTGTTAATAACATTGCTAAGCCATCGAAGTTGACGGTGTAGAGAAATCCAAAGTAAGTGTATTTCATTACAGTGTTTGTAAAGTCAGCGTCACACTGCATGGACACATTTTCACCAGCCCTTTAATCGCCAACACAACTTAGTTCATCACCCCCGAGCCAACCCCCTTTCAATTCTTCAAACAGAACTGTTGTTTGATTTCACACGTATCTCTCAAGTAGACGACGTAGGTAATGTTCTACCCGTCGCAGGTGGACCCCTTCTTGTTAGACCTGTATATTGCTATTCCTACCAGCCACAACTATGGGAAGAATGACTTTAAAATGCAAAATAATTAATGTGTAACTGCCGACTGATAACGTTGCTGATTCCTAAGTACTTACATACAGTCATGATTTTGATTAAAGGCCAAACAGTAATAGAAACACGACTGGTGGGACTGAGAGGTGTTGGTTTTCTGTAAGAGTTGTCAGAAACTTGTGCAGTGTGACGATGACTCAAGGCAGTGTTCGACAACAATAACTAAATAGCTTTATCATACTTCGTGGTCGTCGTGACACAGAATATGACATGGACTGAGCGCTAGTGGTGAGAGGAACGGAAAGTTACTAAAAAAAAAAATACTCAAATACTCACAAAACAAAAAATTCTCTCTATATATCTACACACACAAAAAATATGTAAGTTCTTTGACATTCCTAAGCCTCTTCACTCCTCCAGTGGTCATGTCTGTGCTTTTGTTATTACTGGTGAAACGAGTGAATACTTTTTATATTATATTGTATATTGTCAGACTATTTTTTTTACATTCATTTTGAGAGGGTCGTGTTTTGTTTTGTTGTTTTTGTAATATGCTAGATTGTGTGAGAGAGAGAAAGAGAGAGAGAGAATCTTTGTTTGGGGTTGGGTGAATCACTGTGATATGAGTCTGTGTTCGGACTTTTTTCAGTGTAGTGCGAGTCATTGGTGAAGTAGTAATTTGTGAGTATGTGGGGGGAATGAATTAATGCTATGTGTTAGTGTTGAGTGAATGTGATGGTAATGTATGTTAAGTCAGTACGGTATGATATTGGTCTATGTGGTGTGGTGAGTCAATATGATGTGAATTGTTGTAGTAAGTTACATTTGTCAGTGACCAAAGCCTCATTGTCTGTACTGAATCGAGGCCAACTGGATTTGAATTCTAGCTGAAACATATATAAATATATATAAGATATAAATATGTATATAAATGCTGTATATACTCATATACTTACATATATATGCACATTTATATACATACATGTAAACATTTCCATATACCTAATATGTATATATACGAATATATATGTGACCGTCAGTGCTATATATTTATATATATGCAGAGCAATGTGAGTGTGAGAGTGCATTTAAACCTAGCGTACAGTTGGACAGTTCCTTCTGTATTGTCTATTTTGCTTCCATACATTTTGAGCCCCATTGGAAAAAGACATGTAAATCATCAACTCTTATGAAATGTTTGAGATAGAGTAAGGTGCTTCAGCCTCAGTGGTACTGTATAACATTTACACAGTTTGAATTATCTGGTATTTGTAACACTCGGAAACTTTTCCTACTTGTGTGTACCTTCTCAGCAGCTGATGAACGTCCAGTCCTGATACAACAGTATGAATAGGTATGAATGTTGTCAACAGGCGTGAATGTCCATAACTGATGAACCACCTTAAACAAGCATAATTTTTTCGACAGATGTGAACAGTGTCAACAGTTGATGTATGACCAATAATAGGTTTGGATATTTCTAAGTGTTAAGATGTGAAACACCATCTTAAACAGGCTTGAACCAAGTGTGTCTAAATCTGTGTAAGATGTTGTATAAACCTTGGACATGATAATAAATACGAGTCAGGAAGGTGTATTTATGATGTTATCACCATTATCACGTGTCAAAAATGTATAAATATGTAAGATATGACCATCTCAATAAAGTATCAACAGTCTGTGTAAAGTGTGACCAACATTAATATCAACATGGTCTGTGTAATAAGGGACTGATGGATGCTTTTTGTAATGTTTGAAGCAACACCTGGTGAGTGATGTGCAGGGATTGGTAAGCCTGGCTGTGGTTTCTTTTGGGCTACATTTTCTATAAGCTTGAGCAAGGTAGAATGCATTTCTACCATTTTCTGTCAGGTCTAGACTTTAGAGTATGTGTCGAAACCAATGGTAAGACTCATAATAGTATCACAACTCCATGGAGGACTACCAACGTGTATCAAGTCAGGCATTCATTATCCAGTCTCATTCGGTCCCTCCCATGTTGTTCCACACATCAATGGCGACACCAATAATTTTTTTTCATTGTTATTACTAAATGAACACTTGGAACGCACACCATTCTCAACGAAACGACGTGCATGAACGAGCAATAGCAAACGAACATTACCTAAATGTTTATTCCAGGTGCTTGTTGTGTACACTGGGTTATATCCATTTAATAAGCCCTAGAAGCGTACTGTATGTATGTATGTATGTGTGTGTGTGTGTTGCTCGGATGTGCTCGACTCTGCTCGTTTGGTAGTGTTTATTGGTGATTGTTTTGCTAGGTGAGGACGCACAATCACCATCTCAAGTACGGGGCATCGCTACTGCAATATTTATGGTTAGATCATTATTAAGTTGTCTGAAATGGTTACAGAACACATCTAAAATCATATTAATTAAGTTGTCTGAAATGATTACGGAAGAACACATGTAAATCATATAATACTGCGATTACTAGGCCAACACTGTATTGCATTTTGTTGTTGTTTCATTTTTTGTACGCTTTTGAAATAATAAAAATTGACTCCAGAGGATTTACCAAAACATACTGTAGAAGCAATAAGCCGTACTTTAGATAAGAAGCATCTCTCGGACGGTCTCTCCCTATACTACTGCCACCTCATTTAAACACATTTCATGAATTCCTTTCGTCATACTAGTTTGCCTTAGTGTTGATCATTCCATAAAAAAATGTGTCATTATTTTTGTCTGAAATAAAAAACAATCATGTATATGCTTCATATTATTCTGTATTGTATATTTTTACTTTTTTTTTCGTCAGTTCCACACCTTATTTTTCTTCTTTTTGTTAAGTGAGGCTGTGGGTTGGACTCCACTGCTCACCACCACTCTACTTGTAAGATGCCACTCGAACTACCAGTAAACCAGCAACTTTCTCCACGTCTTTCATTTCCTGTGTTCCTTCCCTCTATAATTATGTAGGCTATATCAGGCCAGGCAACGTGTATCCTATGTACAATCGTCACCAATTGTTTCCTTTAGTAGTAGTAGTGACATATGTTGTGAATGACGTGTATAAATAAGGTGTGGACATCTAGTTGGGACAGAAGAGAAGCTGTATACGGTACCAACATCACCACGAAGCTCCATCGTCTCATTTAGTGCGACACCGATTTAGAAATAAGACTGTGTTCCTATGTATAAATATATTCTCAATTCAAGACATTGATCGTACCCCCGCTAACGTAATTATGGGTTGCTTGCACACGTGCCTAGTAGCTAAGGCTGCGTTACCCCTCCAGTGTGTGATAAGCTTGGTTCCTCTGATCGACCTTGGTCTGGTGGTGGCAGCGTATACCCTATACTGAAGAGGAACTGGACTTGCCCTTTATATGATTTTTTATTTTTGTTTTGTATTCGCAAGTCAAGTTCAGTTACTCAATAGTTTTTTTATTTCCAGACCAGGTTGATCCAGCGATAGGATAGAGTATCATACACTGGTGTGTGTTTTTTTTATTGTAAAAGGCCGTGGGTTTTGTTCTCCTCACAATTACAGTAAGGGGGCAAAAATATTTGCGTTACGAAAGTGATATATTATTGGTGTAACACGAGGAACCGTACTTTAAACCAACCCAAACGCATCTATTGATATATATCATGTTTTTTTTAATTGAAATGGGTCACTACAACTACAATTTACGTAGGATTCCATTCAAAATTTGCAAACATGTTATAGGATTATAGAAGCATATTCTGTCGATGGCATATGGATATAAAACCGAACCCATACATCCATACTGTACACACGGATACCACGGTCCCTAGCCCGAGATCTGAAGCAGAGAGTTTCTGGACGACAGCCTACCCAAACCATCACAAGGCTACACACACATTTCGCACCAATGGAGGCTTTGGGTGGGCTGTCGTCCAGAAACCACCTGCTTCAGATCTCGGGCTTCGACTCAGGTGGACTAGTGACTATGGTATCGGAGTGTACAAGCCTCATTAGTTATAATTGCACTGGTCTAGCAAGCTGTGAGTAAATTAGTGTTCTTTGTTTCCTTTTCACTTGGATACAAATACAATGGAGAAGTGTTTAAAATAGGCCCAGTAGGTATTAGAAAGGATTAATCGAAATAGCTTTGTGTGGGTGTTTTCGTATGAGAAATTATCTGTTATGGACAAATTGGAGCCTAATAAGTCCTCCTGAATGCACTATGCAACACATCACCTATACCCATATGAAGGGATTCTGTTTTCTGGGGTAGTTTAGAGGATTTGGTAGCCCTCCAGTTTCTAACGACAGAACATTCAGTTTAAACAATTAATCCCTCGTTTGCTTGTTTCTTCATTCATTAACGCTCGTTATGCCATCTTTAGCCTTGAGTTTGTGGAGTTGCCAATTACACGAGCTGCTAGTAATTTGTTGATCTTAATTTGCATATTATATTATTAGACGGTAGACACAAATTTTCATCCACCCTTTGTTTAAACTTTTTTTTGTCAGTGTATACTGTACATATTTATCACATTCTTGGAATGTGGCATGTACGTGAATAATGTATATTGAACTATCAATAGTTAGCACCTCAGGACAGGCCGCAGGCGGGCTGGTGTGGTAGTGACGTGGCAGCCCTCGCCCTCGCTGGCTGAGTCGCTGCCTCGCGGTCAGTCTGCTCATGTTCGTTTTTGGGTGAGTACGTTCTGTTGTGGTTGTACCTGGGACGCTCTTGCCGGCTTTTCTTCTTTCCGTAAGTCTTTGTTTCAGTACTCCTCGTGTTTTTAAGTTTTCTCCCCATAGATTCCAGCTATTTTACACATTATTGATCCTTGTGATGGGTGTAATATTCAGTGTTGTTGAAGTTCAAGCTGTCTGACCTGGCAGCCCCGACTGATCAGTGTTTCAAAGTGTTGTTCTGTTTCGGTGGTGATTATGAATGCGAGGTGGTTAGAGCCAAGGGGTTCTGACCACCCTCCATAATGTTTTTGGGGCGAGGTTGAGGGAGGAGGTGATGCCAGGTGATTGATGTATGTGTCCATTTGGGAGAGATAATAAACCTCTGTGTCTGGGTATTGACATAACATTCCGAAGGCAACCGATGAGTTGTTGGAGCTGTGGATGAATGTTATAATACTTTTGCAAGTGCGGACTTTAGTGGCTTGAAATTCTGAGGTGGGGAGGAAGGATTTGAAGTGCGTACTGGCTTTTATATAATGGATACTGATGAGTCGACCACTATTGCCGTTGGCCAACAGGCTGTACTCCACTCCCGCACCAATGGTGAAAACTGCTAATCCAGATGATGTGAAGGGGTAACTTGTTCAAACATCGCAACTCGCTTACACACAATAATTATAGTAATTAACTTTATTGATTTGGCAGCCAAAGAGCTGAAAATATATATTAAATTAGTGATTAATCATGAATGGGAATTATAATTACAATTGAAACATCTCTTAAAGTAAACTATATATATTATATACATGGTAAGAATAGATAAGTGCGAGTGTGTGTGTGGTGAAGTAGGGAGGGAACTCTTGAAATCGTTGGGTGAGGTCACATCACGGAGAGTGGCTTAGGCTGAATAAATATCATGAAGAGGTGTGCGTGTGGTTTTCCTTGGCAATGTATGTTCGTTAGCACTGCCGCGTGTTAGTGATTGCACGTTTAAGGAGATAATGGCATCATTGTGATTTTAAGCTTTAAGCAATAAAGTCAATTTCAATCGCCACTGTTACTCCATCTCAAACATATAGATTTTTTAAAGGTAAATAATCACAATGGTGCAACATCTAAAATATGCCGAAAGTTTTTGGAGACTAAATGTATTCGTACTCACATACACAATTCCATGTACTCAGAGTTTGACAGATATACAACCACACAAAGCAACACACCACGTGGGCAGCACTGGTATTGATATTTTGGCTTTGGCGAATGTTAAAGGGAAAAAGGGTGAAAAGTGAAATGGAAGGGTGCAGGGGGTCATGATGCGAGGTGAGGAACTAGACCAGGGGTTCTCAAACTTTTTAACTCGTCGACCCCCCCAATGAAGTTGCACATTTTCTGTTGACCCCCTAGCAGCCTAGCTTTTAATAATTCAAGGAAAAAAACACCAATGTCAAAATCAGTATGGGTAGTAGTACTAGTAGTTGACATGTAGTATGATAAAAAGGTAACTCGCAGTAAGAAAATATGTCAAGGTGTATGAGTATATGTCATGGAGGTATAATCTAAGAGGAGGCGGCATGAGCCGCTCGTCCTGTACACCCAAAGTGAAGCAAGGGGCGGAGCCTATTACCCTACCCCCCATTGACTCAAAACATTGCCTCGCCCGCCTTACTCCCATTATAATTATGGTCTTATTTTCTCATATATCCTATAATCATAGCCAGAAAGAGACTTGAATTTGTTCCATATATGATAACTACATAAAATTATCCATTTCTGTATGTTATCAAAAGTACTTAAACCCATTAAATATCGCTGTTTCCAGCTAGAGCATTACCTCTGCTCGCAAACTTTTCCTAGGAGTATGAATGAAAGAATGAATTGAATAATAAATGAATAGCTTATTTTATGCAAAAAGTATAGTAAAAGAGAAGGTGATAGCTTACATACCAACCCACAGACCGTATTTTTTTTATATATATTTTTTTTTATATAATTTTTTTTTATATAATTTTTTTTTATATAAAAAAAATTTTATATAATTTTTTTTATATAATTTTTTTTTATATAATTTTTTTTTATATACAAAAATTTTTATAAAAAAAATTATATAAAAAATTTTTACATAAATTTTTTTTACATAATTTTTTTTTATATATTTTTTTTTTATATAATTTTTTTTTATCTAATTTTTTTTTTATATATAAATTTTTTTATATAATTTTTTTTTTATATATAATTTTTTTCTTTTTTTTTTTTTTTGTATATATTTTTTTTTTATAATTTTTTTTTATATAAATTTTTTTTTGCTAAAACATTCATAATACAATCTCTCAACACTCGAGTTATCCTTCAGGCCAACCCTAACTTAGGCACAAATAGGTCCCCCCATGGAGCCAGTTTATCTTTTATAACCCTGTCAATGCTATATATACGTCAGGTTATACATTAATAGTTAATATCACAACACTATAATAGCCTTGGCTTTACAGTGTTTATGTGGACAGTATTAATATTCTACAGGACATGGGTACGTGTCGCGGTGTGCGAGGAAGGTGATAAAATTCACTTCGTTGATTTGTCAATTTCTGTCGTATATTTTTCTATATGACTTTCTTAACATACATATGAAATGTAGTAGAAAGACTCCTGTCTCTCTGGGTACACCCATATGCTGAACACGCCAGCATTATCTTAAACAATGGCAAAGAATGTTGGTGAAATTGATGGTCCGACGTGATGAGCTGAGGTTTGTTTTGAGTCAATGGGGGGTAGGGAGGACAGCCGACCAATAGAAAATTGGCTTCACCTCTGTGACGTCATGCCGCCTCCTCTTAGATTATACCTCCATGGTATATGTAGCTTAATTCAAGAAATTAATATATATATTTTTAATCTAATGGTGTCTGATATTCTTCAGATTTTTACTAATTATAATCGAGAACATCAATGTGGGGGTGGACTGTGAAGAATAATGTACTTTATAATAAATTACCAAAAGCTTACCTTACTGGTTAATATGTAATCTCGTTGGTTGGCTGCAGCGAGTTACCCAGAGTTATAATCCCTGTATCCTTCCCTCCAACACAATAAATTTATTTCTGGGTTCGTCCTGCTATATATGTATTGATTATAGAGCATGCAATAATGGTGAATCACAACAACCAAATGCCAATTTTCTCTATTTATTAAAATAAATTCCAAGCCAACAATGAATAATTAAATTCAATCAAAATCACACACACACACTTCCTTTCACAGTAACTATCTATTACTTACTCTTCCGTCGCTCGGACACGTGCTGCTAGGCCACTCTCGCTCATATGCGTACACGTGGAACAGTAATATTACGACGATTGTTACGTTATGGTAATATTAAATGAATCAAGCAACCCAGCTGGTATATTTCAATGTCAAACACACTCGTAAATTCCGGCCAGCCCTCTCCTCACCTGTAAAACGACACCTTACTGATTCTCGTCAAGCGAATGAATAGTGAGTTAAATAACAATAAGCCTTGTGAAAAAGTAATTAAACAAATTCGACAAGGAGGGCTGGTACGAGGTGTGTTCTGCGTGGAGTGTGCTTACCAACTGGTGTATTCCTTCAAAAACCAAGGCATGGTTGGTTGAGATTAATTACCCTTCAGACTCCTCCCCATTCTACCTTTTTCTACCTGGCTCAACTGTCGGCCATGCTTGCATGTGTTCGTATAGCCTAGTCCTTGACTACGTTTACATATCGTCACTCATACCTAGTTATACATGCAAATCACTTTTTCCCATAACTTTCAACTGCTTGGAAATGATTCCCTTCCACTTCAAAATCAATTTTAATAAGTAATAGATGCCCCCATAGCATAAATATTAATGCAAAATTTTGTAGCAATGCCTTCAGACACGGAATGGAGTGAATGGGTACTCGACCTCACCTCACCTGACCTGACATGACCCTTCCTTGACTACCTGGGAATTAATAGCCTGCACCTATATTTCAAATTCCTCTGTCTCTGGAAAATTCCACACGTGGTATCCCTTTGTTAATATATATATATATATATATATATATTTAATAGCATTCTACTACTTACGTACGTTATGTTATGGTCACGGATCGATCCGTGACAATCAAATTGGAGGCTTCAATGGTCCGTTCGACCCTAACAGTAAACATTCACCGACCCCTGAACTAGACGATCCTTTATAAGTCCTTAAGAAACTGACCTGAAGCTTTGTAGAGCGCCTATTTTATTTCTCTCAAGAATGGGGTGAATTCTTCTCATATAGCTTCTTAAATACACATATTCATTACTCATGATGCATGCATGCACTAATTATAGGTAAGTACAATATTGTTATGGCCACGCAGATTAGATTGTTTGGCTGAGAATGAAAGGGAGTGGTAGATGAATTTCAGTCTGTGTGTAAACGAAGGAAACTGAAGGTGAATGTTGGAAAAAGTAAAGTGATGGTGTTTGAGAGAACAGAAACTGAAGTGATTGACTTTGCTACACCTTGCAGACTGGAAGTACCAACTGGGACGAAGTGCGAGATAATTGAGGGGTGAGAGGATGGAGGAAGTGGAGGAGTTTAAGTACCTGGGTACAGTTATGTGTAAACATGGAAGTATGGAAGGAGAAATTAGGGAGAGAGCAGTGAAGGGTAGACGTGTGAGTATGACGTGAGGGCTTCATGGTGCAGGTCACTAATTTTTAAAAAGCAGGCAATAACCTGGAACAAAGGCTAGGTAGAGTATTTACTGTCATTACCATAGAATTGCAGATATGAAATCCAGTGTTGGTAATTAAATAAAAGTTCACGGCTGAATAAACTATAATTCTGATAAATATCTAACCACATTCCTACACAACCTGAGTACAACAAAACAGGTTTATACAACCGGACTGTTTTCCTTAACAGACATCCCCTTTGGTCAACTTATAATTATATTAACATTAAAGCATCTCACTCCAGCAACAACATGGGACAAAAATTATGTAAACAACTGCACTGTGCATCTGAAAAGTTTCAGCAAAGAGAAAACATAATTCTCATCAATTTGATTTT
Organism: Petrolisthes manimaculis; assembly: GCA_034508575.1. NCBI lineage: Eukaryota > Metazoa > Arthropoda > Malacostraca > Decapoda > Porcellanidae > Petrolisthes > Petrolisthes manimaculis. The sequence continues at coordinate 58,710 of JAWZYT010005076.1, read as the reverse complement.
AAAATCTTGTTGAAAGCTCTGTTTCACATACAGTAAATGAAAGTATTCAGAGAGGTTATGCTACATATGAAGCATGAGTTTATTTATATACATTATCTATTGAAAAACAGTGGGTTACACCAGCTTCATTCAATTTTGGCAGCATTAATATTAGCTGCTAAGGGGTTATCTAATTTCTTCAGTATGAAGTATAGCACTAGAGAATGGAGCCATGTTGCTGTACATATATTTTTCACCAATTAAGCTTTCTTCCTTAGTGTCATTTTATTAATTCTTTTCCCCGTTATTGGATGCTTTAGATAATCATACATTAACAAATTTAACAGGTAGAGAAAAATAAACTACAAATCATGGTTGTAACCTAATTCTGACTAGATATATTATCTGATACTAACACTTTCAGTATCAGGGGTGTCGGAAAATTCCAACCGCTTGTTAACTGATGACACATACTGCACTGGGAAAAATCCAACTGTTCGTTGCCCGTTGACGCATACTGCATTCTAGTTTCAATATAACCAGAATATCACTGCGTTTGGTACATGTACAGTATATACATGTTTTTAAACAACTGTTGTGATGAATGCTATCAATTACTGTTCTGAATACAGTAGATTTGTTAAATTATATAACTTGATGTTATTTCCTAAAAATAAAATTAAACACGACAATTAAATGTGATGTTTTTGCAAACATTTCAATGGTCAATAATGAAACATTTATCAATTAAAAAAATTCAAATTCAGCCATTCCATCCTTTGTTTTAAATACACTGGCAACTGTTGTACGTAATCCATTGCTTTTACCGACTAGCTGGCAGTGACAAATAATTAACCCCAAAATATTGCTCATCTTGTTGCTCAGATATCAATTGTGACCAACCATTTTAACAAACTCCATAACACCAATTATATAACATACCGAGCTAGTGTCACTGCCATTAATTAATCTTACAAGTACAGTTAGCAAAAGTTGCAAGAGCTGAGCTCCTTGACAAATTTGAACCCCTTCAGTGCAAGACTGAGATGTGGCGAGTGACTTGGGATAATTCTAACGGGGTTCAACTTGTTGGTGGGTGCAACACTCAAAATCTGTAGAGTGGCTACCAATAGTACTTAATATAATTCTTTATTTCAGTTTTCTAATCTCTCAACTAATCAAGAGCTTCCTCCACTTCTTTGACATCAATACCCTCCTCATGGTATGCTGCCTCATGTTTGGCCAAGATACGCAATAGGGGCCGTAGTTTGAGCCACCACTGGTCAGTTGGGATACGGCGCACCCAGTCCGTTTTGGTCTTCAGCTCAATCACAGGCTGGAATCTAAGATGGGAGAAGTAACATTAAGAATTTATGACATAGGAAAACTAAACATTATATAATGGTAAATATTAGGAATAGGATCTAAAATCTGCCATAAAGAATAATATTACGGTCTTTACTCCCAAATATCATAAAATTTGCTAATCAACCCTTTGTGAATGAATAAATCAATTGAATGATAAAGTAGATCCACATAGGCAGAAAAATAACTGGAAAGACAAAACAATCAAAATTGAAATAAATGTAATGTAAATATAAATCTTTGATATAACAAACCATTGGGTGAGGAAAGTCTTCATTAAAATACAATGGTGTAAATCAGAAAAGGTTGTTAAGAATACTAATACAGAAATAAAGTTTTTAAAAGCATTATATTTGAAAGTGTATGAGTGGTGCCCTTCTTTCTCTTAGATTTGCTCTGACGCCTCGTTCCCCCCATGGGAAAAAAGTCTCCAGTCTTCCCTGTTCAAACACTCCCTCCCCTCCCTGTCATGTTTCTCTCCTTTACATACTCTTCCACTCTGTTCTGCCATCTTACTGGTGGTGTGCCTCTCACACCACATCCCACAACTTCACTTCCATACACCTTTACAAACTCCTGACCTTGCATTCTCTCTACATGTCCAAACCACCTCAGAGTATTACGCTTCACTCTCTCAACCACTCCACACTCAATACCAATTGCCTTCTCACTCATACCACATCTCTTATACACACTCTCATTACTTTCTCCATCCCACCTTGTCAGTCCACATGCACCTCTCAAGTAACTCATTTCCACAGCACCTATTCTTGACTGATGAGCCCTACTCCATGTCCATGTCTCTGACGCATATGTCAGTGTTGGCAGGATTATACTCTTTCATAGTCCCCTTTTCACTTCCATACTCACACTTCTACCTTCCATTATCCTCCCCAGTGATCCTATAACTTGTCTACCCTTCATTGCTCTCTCCCTTATTTCTCCTTCTATACTTCCATGTTTACACATAACTGTCCCCAGGTACTTAAACTCCTCCATCCTCTCACCCCTCAATTATCTCGCACTTTGTCCCAGTTGGTACTTCCAGTCTGCAAGGTGTAGCAAAGTCAATCACTTCAGTTTCTGCTTTTTCAAATACCATCACTTTACTTTTACCCACATTCTCCTTCGTTTACATACAGACTGAAATTCGTCCACCACTCTCTGTAAATTCCTTTCACTCTCAGCCATCACCACAGTGTCATCCGCAAACAAACATGGCGCCAAGGACCAATTTACTTCATTCAGCCTCATCTTCACCCCCAGACCATTCACTTTGGCTTTCATCTCTCTCATACAACCATCCATATATATATTGAACAACCATGGTGACATAACACGTCCCTGTCTCAGCCCTACACTAATATTAAAACTCTCACTCAGATCACCCTCTACCCACACACATGCTTTTGCATCTGCATAAAAAGCCTCAATGCCTTCCAGCAGAGATCCCCCAACACCATATACTCTCAACACCTCTGATTTATGTAGCTCAAGCATAAGAAACAATCATATAATTACAAATATGATCTTTTTTGTAGTCCAAGCAGCACTGCAGTTGAGGCATCATCACAAAACACGGTTCCATCGTCTCTGCGATGTGCAAGCATTTGGTCTGTCAGCCATGTCACACACTTGGCAGACATCTTGGTGCCCATATTACGGTCAAACACAGATGGTGAACCACCCTGCTGCATGTGACCTGTTGCAAAGACATTTTCAAAGCTACAGTGTTATTGAATGATGGTTCATTGAAGAAATGCTTACCTTCTAAATGTGGGTACAGGTATTTTTAAAGCTACTAAGTGATAATCCTGGTCAGATAATCTGGCATTATATTTAATGAAAGAGTACAAATTAGCCTGGAAGATCATATTTGGATTAATTACTAAAACTGTATAACTAATTACCGATATAACCAATTAGATCATGAAAAACATTTTCACATGAATTAAACTGTAACACGAAGAGCGCGAGGTTCTATAAAACTATATTGAAATAGGTGGAGCTAATAACACAATCAGTTCTGGATGTGCAATAGTAGGATAATGTTTCTCTTAGACTCGCATTTATACACATTATATATATATATATATACAGTACATAATATACTATCTCAACCTTAGATTATCCATGTTTTCCAAAATTAAGACTGTTTTGAGACATAACACACTGCTTCCTCAAATACCATAAAGCTCTGTATGTATCTGTATAAATATCTTGAAATATAGATGAAAAGTTTGGAGCCTGACTTTTTTAATAACATGGGCTGCAATTACAACTATATATGACCATGTCAATGCATACAGTATTATTAACCATAACTTACCAAGGACATTCTTCCTGCAACTAAAGATACCCTTCCCTTCTTCAGAATATAACCTGTATATGAAGTCAGTGGTGTAATTTTCATTGGCATTTTCATTCCTCAACACTAGGCCACGCTGGACTCCCTCAGCCATCTTGGCAGCCATGTGATACACATCCAATTGCAATTCCTATAAAATTACTTTGTTAGAAAAATAATCCATCCATTCACATTCGAGTGTTACAAGTGACTATGCTATATTACAGCACTATCTGGTTCATACCGTTTTACAAAGATAACAAATCTTTACTTTAAGCATTAAACTTCACCTGAATCCCAAATGATTCCTCATAGATGTAAGCAGCATCAGCACCCCCAGCCAAACCAGCAAGGGTAGCCAAGTACCCACAGTATCCACCCATTGTCTCCACGACAAACACTCGTCGTTTTGTACCTTGTGCAGACTGCCTGATTCTGTCACAGATCTGAAAAATAAAGATCACATTTTATAAGAAAAATTGCTCAAGGCTTGCAATATTCTTTGATGATCAGACGGTGAATCCCCCCCATCAGGCCTGTATCTATATACATTATCTAAAATTGCCAAAAGAAAGTATAATAAAATAAATACAATAAAACTATTACTAGTGGATTCATAAGTTATGAAAATATTTAGTGTACTCATGCAAATTGGAATACATTCCATTAACTGAAAATATTAATGGGTAAAAGATATTTAATCTTATTTATCCATCCAGGAAGGACTGGATGGAGAAGTGGATTTGAGGTGGGTAGGGTTGGAGATATGATAAATGTGTTGAATGACATTTTAATGTTCCTTGGTACAGTCAGCTCGCCATATAGGCGCTAAATTGCAGCATGTGTTTATGTACAGTCGGCCTCAGGAATTCTTACACAGAGCGTTGGTTTCAAGGGTCTTTTTTCTGCACATACTGTAGGAATTTTTTTTCTGATTGATTCGAATATAAGCCAAACATTATTAGAAAATTTTGGTGTTAGGAAAATAAGGTATTACATTTTGTAGTCGTCGTTACAAATTTTTGATGTCACAGTGGTGTATACGAACTCCTGAGCCCGACTTTACATCCCTATACAATGTTATACTGCAATGTACTGAAAATTTGTTTACTTACCTCTGTAATTTCATTTAGAGCTGTGTCACAACCCAAACTGAAGTCACTGCCTGGAACATTGTTGCTAATAGTGGCTGGAATGACCACCATGGGGATGCAAAACTCAGGATATTTGCCGCGGGCTTCATAAAGCTGGAGCAAGGCATGATATGCTTCAAACCCACCAACAATCATCAGAGAGTGGATCTTGTACTCCTTAAGACGGGCAGCAACCTGAAGAGTAAATTATTTTGGGTAAGGCAAAATTTAATTTCATCTACAGAACTGTACTCTATCCAGTATGAGTATTTTGACATCTATACAAATGAGATGATCTTAATGAGAAAAAATGAGATAAAATTTAATTTCACCCACAGTACTTTTATACACTTGTACTACAGTATGTCATCATCATCAATACCCTATTTCCCTTTTTACAAAAGGTGGAGAGGCTCTAGCACCAGTGCAGGACTCCCGAAAAACCAAGAGGTCCAGTTCCAAGGCTATCTGAGCCTTTGGTGGGGTCATTGTTAGAGAGTGGGTCCCCAACTCTCACTCCCCCTTGTATTGTAGGGGATATGAGGCTGACTGCATCATAATAATAATGGTGAGTGATGAGGACGCCACTTCTCTATGCCGTCAATATGTACAGAAGAGTAACTACTACTACAGTAACCAGTCAATACAAACAGTATAACAATACTGTACTATCCTCAGTGAAATTCCAGAAAACAACATGAATCTTCACATTTATTTACTATGTAGGAATAAAATATAACAATGACTGTCAGGCACAATACCTGGTCAAAATACTTGTCAGGAAGAGTGCGCTTTGTACCAAGGAAGGCTCCACCCTGGCCCACCCAGCCAGTCACTTCAGCCCAAGTCATTTCTTGAATCTGTGCAAATAAATATACAATCAATTTTATTGTAAAAATTAATGCACAAATAAATATATTAGGATACAAAAATGATACAATAAAATAACACCAATAATGAACTGTGTGAGAACAAAAATATAGTCATGTTGTTTTATTTCATAACAGCTAATCATTGTATTCTTGCATCCATATTAGTCTAAATCTTCTATCATGAAAATAAGCCTACTAGTTGTGATCACTCTACACCTTTACTTACAGTATATAATAGAAAATAACTTTCACAGCATTAAGAATCATCTATTGTACTTACATTGCCTTCTACTAGTCCATCTATGCCATCATGGATGCCGTAAACGGTGTCACCACGGTAGATGCAATTACGAACGAAGGAGCGGACGGCAGCATTCATACCACAGGCAGGGGCGCCAATGTGTACCACACCAAGGTTGAAGCCCCCCTGAGTGCATAACCCATATCAATTCTTTCCATGTAATATATACAATACACACAACTACTTGATTATTAGTGCCATTTAATATTGCTAAGCTTAAAGGTTAAAAAGAAGTAAAGTGGTCCTATCAAATGTATAAGGAAATACATTAACCATGAAATATTATACCACAAATTGGTTACATAACATACCTTAGATTGTAAAGTAATTCTTTTAATTTCTTAGTTTTATGAGTATCCAGTACAAACAAACAGAGCATGAAGTATTCTGTGTTAAACATTATTGGTATGTAATATAGTGTTATAAATATTATCTTTCATCTCCATCAAGGCCAAGAGATATACCAGGTCAGGACACTAACTCCCCCACTACAGGTATCAATTTCAGGGGGAGGAGCTTACTGCCCTTTGCATCGCGTCACTGGCCATCCAAAGAAAACGAGAGATTGAAGGAGACATTGGAAGGCGAACAAAAAGATTTGCCAGGAAATATGTTGAAAACTTAGAGATAATTATATTTTGTTTTGGAATTCAGAGAGAGAGAGAGAGGCATTAGAAGAAATTGACACAAACATTATATAAACAATTCATACAGACACACTGTATAACAATATAAGTCATATGCTTATTAACAAATGTCTGTTAATAATAAAAGTAAAAATATTAATACAGTAGAAGAGAATCAAACAGGCAGAATGATGAGAGAGAGACAGTGTGTGTGTGTGTGTTTGTATATATAGGTAAAGAGAGAGACTATGTGTGTGTGGGTGTGCAGAGAGAGTGAATGTGTATGTAGAGAGAAGAGAGTAAAGGAAAATCTGATAATTATCCCATGGGAACAGAGTCACATGATATTAATTCCAATTAATGATTTTGAAATACTGCCCTACATCCATTTGTAAACTGAGCTGGAGACCTTCACTGATGGACTGCCTAAAGTCAACTGACAGCATAGCCCCTTCTTGACTGTGCGTTTGCCCTTTTGCTGATGTCACAGATTCACTCACCTCCCAGGAGGGAGGTGAGGAGCGCTAGTGTCCCGACCTGATATATATCTTGGTCTTGATCTCCGTTGTACTCCTAATCTGAAATCCCAGATGTATTTTCAAGTATAAAAGCATTATTATTTAACTACCTGTAAGCTTCAGTGCAGTAAAGGAAAGGACTTAAATCCACTCCAGTATTCACTACCCAGTGCTATTACAACTCTTGCCCAAAGATGTGAACCCACTTGTAAGCTACACTTAAAGAAACTGCCCTTCAAGAACTTGTGCTTCTGGGTTCATATCTTAGCAAAACAGGATTAACTAACCACAATTATTCTACAGAGAGTGGACTTTAGTGTACTTATACTATATTACACCTAAGCACTGTAATACTCTTAGCATCAACAAAAATCACAAAGCCATGAAAAGTATTTGCTAATGCCTAGTATCATTAGTGCAAAGAAAACATGGACACTTACATCTGAAGATTAAATTGTTATCTTCTGTTGCCACTGACAAGCAAATAAATTGTAAAGACATTTGCAATTCAAAAATAGGACATGCCATTTACTGTACAATATTTATAATAAGCAGGGAAATAAATGTCTGCTAAAACAGTGATGCACATGACAAGCTCTTGAGATAATGTTCTGTAGTTGGACGTTTAATAACAACCATTTAAGTTCTGATGGTAAAGACCTGAAGATAATACCTTTGTTAAACAATTTTAACATTACATCTGTGCAAATAAGAAAAAAGTAAATTATTGTACAGTACAGTACAGTACTTAAATAAATTTCCTTTAAGGAGCTCCAATTACAGTACATATATATGCTATTTATTCTAAAACTAAAAAGATAACATAACATTATACTAATCATACTGATTAAAGCCCGACCATGACATGTAACTATTTTCTCATACAACTCGACATTTATGAATTATGCTAATTACTTAAATAAAACCTCAACCAAAGTCTACTGTGATAAAATACAAAGGTGTTCATGCACAAATGTGAAGGACTGAAGTGAATTGAAGAAGGAGTAAGGTCCTGTCAATTGTTTGTACCATAAAGAAAAAATAAATATATAAAAGTCCTGGACAATAGTTCTTTTCATTTGACTTTTAACACTATACGGTATGTACTGCTGCTTAAACAGTACACCATTTAAAAGCTTATGATAAAAACAGTATGAAGATTTTGAGAAACACCATATTCTAACAGTATTGCATCCACTGGATGTCCCTGGAAGAACAACTATCTGGAAATGTTTCTTCAAGTCCTTCTAGGTCAATAAACATTCCATGGACATATTGTACATTCAATGCAATGCAGTGAATAAATTATACAGCCTTTGAGTCTCATCAATTCTAACTGTCCCCATCTTTCTGGGGCTGGTCACTCAATACTCATAACATATCTATCAATTATATAATACAGTGCTTGAAAAAATATTATGTTCCTTTGTAAACAGTTATCAATATACTGTAGAATGTTTATGCAAATGCTGTACAGTACTAAGTAATCACTGCAACCTCAAACATGTTCACAGAACCTTTTTGACTTAGAACTACTACAATAATTGCATTCTGAAGTTCTTCCCTTTCTTTCTAAGACAACAATGTATAAAATAGTACTTCATATTTTTGCTTCTTAAATCAGAGATATTATTGTCTGCAACACTGTCACCACTATATCTGTAAAACTGAATAGGCTACCAGAAAGGTACAGAAGTAAACTATCTTACATCTGTAATCAGATAGTAAGCAAAGTAAAAGTGAATTACACAAATTATACACACATCATATAGAGAGTAAGTTCAGTGTATAGTTCATGAGTATGTACAGTATGCTGTAGAAGAAATGGCTGAACGATGTCTGTTAAAGTAAAAAAAAAATCATAAAACGACTGAAAATAAAACAAGGTATCATATATAAAAACATTCAGTTTCCTAATATAATAAACATACAGTATATAATTACTGAGACCAGTAATAAAGTATATTCTACAAAAAGAGCTGTGGCTAAAATCACCCTTTTTCAGTATTGCTGTAATCTGTAAGTGTAAATTTTGCACATATCCTAAGAACAGCTATACCTTCTAGCTATCCTGCGACAAAGAACTGACAGTAATTGTTAGTAACAAACTTGCCAAAAAATAATACAGTATAGGTTACCATGACTCACCAAGAGTTCATCTCTGTCCCAAATAGTGTTTTGCTGATGGAATAAAGGGTTCAGTAATAAAAATAATTACTGATACATTTGATAAAATATGCGTGCATGATGATACAAGTTGAATGTTAAATGTTATTTACTTTTTAATTACTAAGCTCTGGATATTACTTTTGGCCATGAAACATACAATAAGTAAAAAATGCTGCCCATAATCCATCTGATCAACATGAGATTTTTACCTAAAGTTATTCCCAAATAACTTGGTGAAATACTTGCACGATGTCTTGCAAATATTTTAAGTGTAATTTTAGAATGAATAAAAATCTGCTGCCTTTTTCAAATTGCCTCAATAGTTATTTCAATGCAATATATAAGTGAAGTTACTGTACGCCTTGCTTAACTATTTTACTACTGTAAGTAACTCAATCAAAATTTTATTACTGTACTGTATGTCTGAAGTACTGCATACGACTGTTTAAACATATACAGCATAATTACAACTTGCATATTATTTGTTGATTCTATAAACTTGCAAGGGCATTCTAACAAAAAGAATTGGAGTCAAAGGTGGATTCTGTAATGACTTCATTGTTTCTAATACAAGAACAGCACTGTACCAGGTTGTAAACATTTCATCCCTTATTTCTATATGGCAAATAATCGTCCACAAAATCATAGGATGCTCTGCAAATTGTAAAGGGAAACGTAATACTCTTTCAGATAGTTGACTGACTATAAGAAAACAGATATACATTGTTTAACAGAATGTACCGGAATAAAATATAATGACATCAATGTAATTACTACAGTATATAGTAATGTTAGTCTAAGGTGAAATATGAGATCAGCAAGAGTTCTGTATCGTGTTACAGAGGTTACTGTTGGTAGGAAGTACTGGGGCTTGACTACATAAAGCATTCCAGGTTTAACAAGCTCACAAGTTTAAGCCTTATATTGTATATTCATTCAATACCGTAAAAATTAAATGTATGGTGTCCAATATCATCAAGTTTTTAATGGGTAATTGAAAAACAACTAACTTACAGGTATTGAATGACTTGATACTTCAGTGACAGTACAGATAATACTAAATTAGATCTAAGACATCTTTATAGTTGAAAAGTTACCACACAAGTACCTCTCCAATGTCCTTATCCAACGACTCCTCTGAACTAGACTAAACAAAGCATTAACAACAATGAGTAAGCAATCTAATTTAAATAGCAATATTCACTGTGATTAGTACAGAGCAAACAATTCCCTTGTATGGGAAAAAATGTTAAAATTTACAATTAATACAGTACTGGTATATGTATCTCATCTATCTCCTACCTTTCACCCACTACCAAAGAAACTGGTACACATGGAAAAAAAAAATGTTAATAACTTTGGCATGAAACAAACTGATACTTACAGAACAGTTTAAGAAAATGTCAATTACTAATAACATCCCCAGTACTCCTACAATGACTTTCAAGACTTCTGCTGTTAGTTTCAGTTAGTGTTTTTCCTACATCTTTCTATGTATGATCTATTCTAAAAATTATATACTGTACTAAAATCATTATGTATATAATATACATGTACTTATCAACATTATTATTCTATACTCTGGTAAGAAACTTATCAGTATTGTGCACAAGCAGTGGCTAGTACAGTAGATACCTGAGTTTCACAATTCCTTTCTATTCAGGAACTCACTTTTTTAACACAAATTCCATGCTTTGCTACATGTCATACAGTACAAGATAAAAGTATTATATATTCTACTTATATTTCACTCCCATGTTGAATACATTCAGATCCTTCATCACCAATCATCCTGAATAAGAAAACAGTGCAGTGTATATCATACGCTAAAAGCAGCTTACAGTACTTCAAAATTGTATACTTTAAAAACAGGATTCCAAAAATCAATAAATTATTCCAAGCTCTTCTTTGAAATTAACCCAACAGAAGGGGAATCAATTGAAACTGAGGTAGTACAAAAATACTGTAGCTTAACACAATTGCATTGTTTCTGTTTACATTACTGCTGATGGTTAGGTGGTAAAGAACATTATATGAATATTTCAAAACAGCTCTGGAGGAAGGGTAATGGATCTCATTGTAATCTCCAGTGATTGGTATGAAACACAAGTATCTTCTGTATTAAGCACATTGAATGCTAACTAGTTCAACTATGAGCTATTTCCTAAATCTTAAAAACTTGTCATAATAACCTTACCCGAACGATTGCTGCCTGCAATAAGGAAAAAGATATTTGATTAGAAGAGGGTATCAAAACATGTTCATATCAAGAAAGGTTCTCATCTACATAAAAATATATGCACAGCAAGCGAGCGGGAAAAGGAACCATGTTAAATATTACACCACTAAGGTGTGTAGCAGCACAAAGCTAGGTTTCCTTAGCAAGATCATTTAACCCCTAAAGACCTATCACTGCCGTAAGGCGTCAAAAACATTTTTGGCCTCAAAACCGATTGACGCCTTAATTTAATAGCTCAAAAATAACTGCATGGGCTACATATAACCATAACAGTGGTACCAAAGGTTAGCTCTGGCCTTGGACTATTGTAATTGGTCGAGATTGGCTGACCCCCCCCCCCTCCTTTGGTAGAGGTGGGCGTGGCCAAAGTACATCCACACTCACTCAGTGTTATCTGAGCCAATACCATCACTCGTGGCCTGTCATCCTCTCCCTGCCTCCCTTAGCTCTTATCAGTGATTGGACACAATATTAACACTCTCAAACACTCCCATACATTGTGCATGCATGCTTTAGCGTTATCACAGGTAAGCACAGTTGTATGCAAAAATGAATTATATGTTGCCTTTTCTGTCTATTTCAGTGCATTTAGTTTTACATACACAAACACACAAGCACACATCGAGGTACACATACTCATGCATCTACGCATTATAAACATGTGTAACACATGTGTATGCCCTCGTATGTTATTTGGGTGGGTAACTGTCATATCATTTTCCGACTTTGACGTGGAGATAGAAGACTTGTTTGCTTATTCTGTTGTGTAAAATAAAGCTCTACAAACCTATAAAACCAAAACTAACCTTAGAGTAACTTTAAAAATCAGGTGGTTTTTGCGGCTGGGGGTGAAGGCTTTCGCCGGGAATTGCGGTCTTTAGGGGTTAAGGAAGAGCAGCCAACCCATTCCCATTTGTGACATGGCATAATGGATAAACCTCCTTGCCACCAACAAGTCTTGAACCAATGCAATTAAATATATGGTGGCCTCCAGCCAGGGGCCTTAAACCACTAGACCCCCATTCACCCTAGTTATTGTGATGGGTAATGCAGACAAATCCAGCAGTCACCAACCAATCAACAATTTGGCATAATGGTGCGAAAATACAAAGTACACAACCTCTTAGAAAGCTGCTACCTGCAGCTAAAAAAGATTTCTGGGAAAGCAGAACATGGCCTAGATGGAGACAAATACAGTAGAAAAAAAAAACTTCAAAATTTGCCAGGAAAGAGCAAGATATGCACTTCATATATGACAACAAACATAAAAGGTCACTAGTTCAAAATATACTGTTGCCTTCATTACATAGGCTACAAGGTCTGGTCTCTACATAATTATGATTAATAGGTTATAATAATAACTACTGTGGTTTAAGAGGTCATTACCTTGACCCATTCCTGACTTTTGCTTAGTATTCTAAAACTTACTTTCCCAGCATCCACCACCTTTGGTGGTCTCAGTCGTGTTAACATTTTGTAAGTCTCAAGGTTGCGAGCGAAGCTGCGGCCTCGCATCGTCACAGCTTCATCCCATTTACGTTCCTGTGAAGGTTGGCATAAATGAGAAAATAGTACCAGTAGCTGAATATGATAAATAGGCTCAATGTTACAGTACTTATAATTAAAAGTATATGAGATACATTTGTTGGTGGATGGAGCTGAAAATCTTGTGCACTTGAAAGGTGGAGTGAACGTGGTTGTGACCCAGTTTACAGTGTACTGTATTTTATCTGTTTTTAGCTCCGGCCTCAGCCGAGAGCTCAAGGTCTTATCGTAATTATTGTTCTTCTTCTTGGGGCGACAACTTCTAAAATGCTTCAACTAACTGACTGACTGACTCACTCACTCACTCATTCTTCTTGGGGCGACCATTTCTTAAAAGGGGTTCAACTCACTCACTCACTCACTCATTTCACTTGAATCATTAAGAGCCGGAGCTTTTGAAGGGTTTTCCTTCATGTTCTTGTTATTATTCCTTCTCTGGGACTGTAATCCACTACCACATGAAGAAAGGGAAATTGGCCTGGTGATGATTACTGTCCAATAAAAGTAATACATGCTGACAAGATATACTGGTATGTGTGTTCTGAGTATGAAAGTTATTGCTTTTGATTGTGGTGTAGCTGAGAAGGTAAAGTGAAATACATCGAGATTGCATGGACACGTGGAGAGAATATGAGATGGGGATGATATACGAGAGAGAGGATGAACAGCCTGGTGTGGAAGGGAGATATTATAAATATTGGAGTTCTCAGGTCACCTTATCCATCTTGCAGTACGGTACTGTGCTAGAAAATAGACTGTAAAGAAATGCTGTCTAAATTATGAAAGTACTGTAGTTTTATGCATTTTCTAAATGCTTGTTACTTTGAGTGATAATATAATTAATTATCAAAGGCCACTCTGTAATGCACACTTGATAGGATAACAAACTCAGTTGTGTTCATCATCGTAAACTGGAAATTATGTACCGTACTGAAGAAAAATTCCATTTGAGACACATACAGTACCGTTACCGGCACATAAACAGTAAATTCCTTACCTGCATGGCACGAGCTACAGCTTGAGTTTTCAGGACACAGCCCATGAGAGGAACTCTCACGGACTGGTTGCCATCCAATGAAATGACACAGGGTTCAGTCTCAGGAGTGGCTTCCATCAGCGCCAACACTGCTTCAGCACCCATACGACATCCCTATATGTAACAAAACACTCATCATATCAACATAATGCAAACATAATTATTCACAACATTTTACATTTCTGTAATTTCATATGACCATACTAAATAAAATTATAACATAGTCTACTTTTATGTCAACGTATAACAGCTGAATAAACCTTCATAATACTAATGTGAAGGTAATCATGTACTAAAGCCCATTACTTATCTAAACTGAAAAAACTTGTCCTAACTTACCAAAAGCCTATCAAAGGCAGAGGGAGAGCCACCACGCTGGACATGACCCAAGACAGTGATACGAGTATCAAAGCCAAGATTATCCACAATAACCTGGGAGGAAAGTAGATAGTCATTAGAATGTCATGTTTACCTGATGACTACTATTATATGATCTAATTACTCTAAGTATTTTATAGCTTTTATTTCCTGGTACAGAGGAAATAGCAAGCAAATGAAGAAATCTACCAAAGAGAATAGAAAATTAAATTTGCTAACCTTCTTGACTCCCTCAGCAGTGATTGGATCACCCTGTTGGTCAATGGCACCTTCAGCTACAAGTATGATGTTCAAGCGCTGACCCATAGACCTTTCCTGCATGACAAAATTGGTGTTAATAATGAGTTTCAAATATATATCACCTTTCTTTGCCAAAAATATAGTTTAATCATACAAGTTTTATTCTACAGTTTTATGCTATACAGTACTGTACTGTAAAAGCTTTAAACTCGGATGTAACTGGATCTATTTGATTTTATTACAATATTAATCATATGTCTATGCAATGATGAGTGCAAATACTACAGATTATCTTCATAATGTAATAAAACTTTCAAAATAGAGTATGTTACAGAAAATGCAAAGTAGAATAAAGGTCAAGGTGCTTAATTATGATAAAAAAGAATAAGAACACAAATGGAACAAAAATAAAACCAACACCCCAAATACAATACTCAATTTCATTTAAAGTGACCAATTAAAGGTCTAAATGTGCTGCTACATAATTCCAATATAAGGCAAGAGACATTACTAACCTGCAGATTCTTAACACTTAAAACATTGGGGTACAGTATTCACTATTAGTAAATGCATAATCTGTCAGGTTCCATAATAGCATTTTGCTATGAATTTGAGATCATTACATATTTGCTCAAATACTCTCATTCTGCTTGAAGAAAATGAATATCACTATATTCCCAAAGCAAAACGTATATGTAAACATACTATAAATCATTAATACATTGCAGTGCTGTTCACAACAATGAGTATGGCTAGAGTAATGACAATCAAACCAAATAAGGATTGTCTCTTTCATCTGTCCTAAGTATTTTACTTGGTGACACCAAGCAGATTACCAAAAGGCACAGGTTACAAATTTTCACCTTAGAGGCAGCAGTAATATTATATACTTTCATACTATAAAATCTATTGAAACAAAGTGTATCATATGGCTGTTAGTAGCAAAGGTATTGCTTGATACAAGGAATAATTTTATACATACATATACCGTATAAGAGATGTTCATTAAGATTTATCTATTGTTGCATTGTAAAGGTATTTGGCAAACTTTTTCACTTGTCTACGATGATCTCTTTAACCAATCTATCATGCTAACATGAATTTGTAAGAAATAGTATCAATACTGTATTGTACTTCAGTTCTGTCTTGAAACTCATGGCCTTTTTTCCATTTTAATTTACGTGTGACATTCTGTGATCTATAAGTGTTATTACGATAATTTATTTTTTGAGTTAATAACAACACAACAGGATGTACAATGACAGAAATTAGCTAACAGGAGGCAGATGAAAGGTTAGTTTATAGTTAGTCAGAAAATGTGTTGTAAAAATTTATACCGTACCTGTACAGCTCATTATACACTGATAAAACCACACTAATTCTTACAGCATGCAATTCATGAACACAAGCCTAGATCAATCATGACTACCACAAAAACTGCAGCAAAGACATACTACATAAAAATTTAAGTGTTTCTGGTACAGTACAAGGACAACAAACTCCCATGAAGTTCACATTAAAGAAGCAATATATAGTAAGCTAATCATTTGCCCTATAAACTCCCACTATGCTAAAAAAATATATTACAAAGTGTTGGTTTTACCTTATCATTTTCTTATTTGACATTTAACAATTGCGACCTTTACAGGTGCTCCCATTTCAGAACTGCAATCATTTTCAATTTTTATAACATGAAAATTATACCCATTTCTTACAGAGATATCTTTCCTTCTGTAAAATTCTGTACAGGGTCCAATAACACCCTGCTGTAGACTTTCCCATGAATATTCATCGTAGAAAAATGCAAATAAATTGTCCTTTCCCCCAAAAAGGTATTCATCATCATCTTCGATACCTTATTTTCCCATGGGATATCGCTGCTAAAGGATGGCTATCTCCAACCAATGGAGTGGCTTATTAGACGGAATGAACAGTTTTTGGGACCACTGCTAATAATTTGCCATTCCTTCCATTGCCTCTCAAAGTATTTAATCGATTATTTCAAAAACCTTGTTGCGAGTCCCTTAGTTACTTGCCATCATACTGAAAAATCAACAATCCAAAAAGTTGGAATGCTTTCTTTTAGTGTACCGGTAAACTAATTTATTACTGAAACTTTTCCCTCTATTCCTCCATATCATATGTGAATCTCATATAAGCTATACCATCTAAATTATTACATTCCTCCTTCTGGAGTTCACTTGATACGACTTACAGCATTGCTTCTCTAATTTATTATTATCATACGATTTATATGGTAACTACTGGGTACTGAGTTAAGTTACTTGAAAACTATGAAATACATAGCCTACTTCCCATTACCACAACAAACTAACATTTCAAAGGAGCTTATTTCAATTTACAGAATGAAAATAGTTACATCACCACAAGACAAACAAAACATGCTTCATTGTCCTTATTCTGACATAAATTACCGATTCCAGTTTCTTGCACAGTTGATCAGACCAGTCATGAGGTGGTGGAAACTCCGGAATAAACATGAAGTCTGCTTCACAAGCAACGCTACCTGACAAGGTCAGGTATCTAAAAAAGTTGAGGAGTTTCCAAAGGGAATTGAGGAGTTTACAGGATGAGGTATTTAGGAAATATAATTTTTTTTATCATTAGTTTGTAAGAGGGAGAAATTTTGAAATATTGGCGATTATTAGCGATTCCAGTTTTAAGTTAGTAAACATGTTAAGGGAGGGGAAAAAATAAGAGATAAATATTATTAGAGAAATTTTAAATATTAAATGTGTACAGTACAGTACCGGTATTACATGTACTGAAGTGACATATATAGGCCTCCTAAACTAATCTACTTAAAATAAACATCACATACATACATGCACTAGCCATAATCTAACATTTATACCTTCCTCCAAACAAAAAAGAATATACTAAAATAAACATACAAGCAACTGGAAATTACAAAACAGAGCAGCAGACAACTAAACTGTGATCTTCTGAAAGAGAAGGCATGGTGAATCTGAAGAATCATAAGCAAAGTTGAGTGTGTCTTGCCTGTTTCAGTTTATTACAGACTTTCTCTCCCCAGTTCTCAGGTGGAGGGTTCTCAGGAATGAAAACATAGTCTGCCTCAGAGGTCAATGCAGCAACTAGAGCAAGATATCTGTAAACATATCAGTATTAATTTCTACATCAAACAGTAACTGTCTTTAACCCTTTCAGCACTATATTTTTTTTTTTCAAATTCTAATTGCACTTTTCTTCCAAAGAAAAACTGCTGTTTAATCTGTTTTCTAATCTTCTGAAGCCATGATATACTGAATTTCATTAACTTTCTAAAGCAAATACCAAATAATTTCAGTAACAATTGAAAAGTTCCTGTACCAAATGGGTTAAAAACAATTTGAGGGAAAAACAGTGCTAACATTATTTTTACATGTTAAAGATCATAATAAGTAACCTACAATGTATGCAAAAGGAAAATATTACACACCTCTATTTGTTGTTGATACAAAGCTTTGAGTATCATTTCATGAATGATAATAACAGAACACAGTAACTTCAGTCTCCTCTGCAATTGAGGTTTTTACAACTATGAGCCAAAAGGTTTGTAGAATGGTCAAGAGCTTATTTCTTAATTACGGAGGTAAAAAATTAATCACTAAAGAGCCTGTATCTCAGGTATTACTGAACTAATTTTGGTAGGTTATTGACTCATGAGTACCTTTTGGTTGCTTCCTTTAACATAAAAAACTACTTTTAGCACTGAAAAATCCCTTAAGAAAGGCATTATCTAAAATATAACAACTCATTAATGTTCATGTCAATTATAGTAAGAAAAAGACAAAAGTAAGAAATTTATCCATCATGAAAATTAATACAGTATACTGTGAGGTATTGTACCTCCAAAGGGTGAGTCACAAAAAACTAAATTTGCCATAAATAGCTTCCAAGGTCAGAGGTGAAGACATGTCTAGAAAACCTATTTTAATACACGATATACGATATGAATCATAGCACTTTCAATGGTTCATGTCATTCCTACTGTACTTAAGAAGAAAAGATAAAAAATATGAATTTTATTATGAATTATGATTTTATTGGCTGAGCAGAAAGGCTTTTCAACAGGGACAAGACCTTATTTACATTGTTGCATGGATGAAAGTAACTCCACCCGGGGAAAGTGAGCTGGTAAATCGGTTGTAGTGAAAGAACATTATTTGAAAACCATGACGCATTCACTCTTTGGATTGGCAAAGTCTTCTTCTTATGCAAGTCTGCTGATAGTGGTACTTTTGATTCACTTTACAAATTACAGCTGACACATATCCATGGAATTATACCATCTGTACCTATACCCATGGATACCTTATACTGTACACACAAATTTCTAATGTCATAACTCTGCAACTAGCAATCAGAACACATTGAACTGGTCCCATTTTAAATCTGAAAGTTCATACTGTCTTACGAGACAATTCAATTTATGGTAAAGCCTCATTAATCCAGACTTCAATGCACCAAATTCAGCTTAACCAGAGTCCATGAGCCGGCTAAAGCCAATCACATTCCAGACTTTTAGACCTCAAGCATAATAGGCTGAAACATCCCTCAGATATTCAGACATAATTATAAAAATAGCATTTAAATAATGATGCAATCCTTTTAACATAAAACAATCCCAAGATGCTTATAAATGACTGCTGGATCTGTTTACAATGGTGAGAAAAATTACATCAACTGTTTTCAATTTTAATATTGTAATTATATACTTCATAAGTGATGAATGAGCAACTGAAATTAGTTTTAAATTATCACTTTAACTTCAACAAACATTAATAATACAGAAATACATGCTTAGCAGTAGTTATCTATACAGTAATATTTAGTTTTAAAAGAAAAAGTCCAAGTTAAAAAACTGTTGGTGACAGGCGACACCAATTAGTCCAGATTTCAGAAGCTTTACTGTACTGCGTTATCAAACTTTTGAGAGAGACTGATTTCTAGTAAGAAATGACTGAATGTGACAAGCATCGACAGAGAACTTTCAACATTTATGGACTAAAAACAACTCTAAAATACAGTATGTACTCACCCACAATGCCTCCCCATGACTTCTAGGATGAAGCAACGTTGATGTGAGTAAGCAGTGGCAGCAATTGCATCAACTGCCTCAATGATACGATGAAGGGCAGAGTCAGTACCAATGGTCATGTCGGTTCCACAAAAGTCATTGTCAATTGATCCCACCATTCCCACAATGTTCAGATGGGAGTTGGCTGCCTTTTCCTCCTCCGTGATTTCTCCTGCAGGTACATGTGCACTGTGCAGTCATAAACCTAATTTCACTTTTGGACTAAGTGGATATTGTAAATCAAATTATACTACAACACTTTGATAAAAAGCTGCCGACAGGCTTACTGTACTTTGAAATGAGACATAAATTTCAGCTAATTTTTTATGCATAATCCTGTGGAAAATGTATGATGAATTTAAACAACTTAACCTGGTCAACACTTGTACCTATAATAGTTCCACTACAGTGGACCCCGCAAGTATGCGCATAATGTGTTCTGGTTAGGTGGCACGTAAATGGATTTGCGCGGCCTTGAAGACTAAAGATTAATGATGAAAATTGGGATAGGTTCTAAGGTCTCTCGATAGTGACGTTTTTTTTACTAGGAGGCCTCAAACACCATGGAAATTAATTAAAAATGGACCAATACATCAACATTTTAATTTAACATCGTAATTTAAATTTTCACGTGTATTTTTAATTTCAGTGCCACAAATATGCTTACAGCCTACTTTTAAATTCGCGTAATTAAATGCCGCGTATATGCGGGGTTCACTGTATATAGTTTATGCACATAAAATGAGCCTGTAATAGTGCCTGATAACCATGATCTAATAACAAGGCCCCACAGCACTAATTTAAAACTGAAGTGCTGAAATCGCTGCTTATGTGGCTGACTCTAGATGAAATATACAAATACAGAGTACTGCATTTACTCAAACTGATATTTCTTCACCTGGACACATCTAAGCATAAGAATAAATATTTTGAAAGTTCTTTCCAAGATTGTACATTACCATTCTTAACAAGCAGCGAAAGCAGGGAAGGCCAGTCTTGTTTGAAGAGATTTGCTCCAGTAAGAGAACCATCGCCTCCTATAACTACAAGGTTTGTGATACCACGCTTGATTAGGTTTTTGGCAGCCTTCACTCGCCCATCACGTTGACGGAAATCTGTACATCTAGCTGAACCAATAACTGTCCCACCCTAAAAGAAACAATTGTTTAATCAGCATTACTATACTGTACTAGGTACTATATCTTGGTACCCATATCACTTCCATGCTTACACAACTGCTTTCAAGAATATCCTTTCCTAACAATATTGTGACCTGCTCTTTAATATCCCCTTCATTGCTCCCATGCTTACACAGCACATTCCCAAATATTCAACTCATTTCCATCATCCTCTCACCTCCATTTGTCCATTTGTTCTTACTATGATACATACCTTTTCACACAAATGGTGGCAACATTCTGTTACTAGTAATGACCCAAACAGTTGCATTGATAATGAACTGAAAAAATTACACACACCATTAGGATGAAGTGTGTAGCTTTCATAATTCTCTACCTCCAACCAATAGCATCACCATCTTTGAATGTTAACAGCAAATTGTCACAAAATTATCCACTCTCACCTTCCACCCAGATTTAAGATGCTACTAGTCAGTGAGAATAATCTTGCTTATACCTTGTGGATGATGCCAGACACAGATGACCAGTTAGCTTCCTGTATGTGGTCTCCACCATCAACCATGCCTTGGTAACCTTCTTTGATGAAAAATACTCGAGCACCTACATAGAGTCCCATACGTACAACAGCACGTACAGCTGCATTCATTCCCTGTAATGGGTAAATTTGTATTCGACTATCTACCTTTGAATGTATGACAATGCAACAATTCTGTAGTACTGTAATGTTACTTTAGACAAAATTATGATTGATACTACTGCATTTATACAGCATGGAGCAAAATTACTATACAAGATATCAAAAGGTGTTGTTATTGTGCTGTGACAACCTCCTGATCACTTTTTATATATGTATAATATATTAGCCACCCAGCAATTACGAAATTCTAATTCAACAGCAAGTTTCAAATACAGTATTAATAAGACACATTATTTTCTTAGCAATTTTTGTAAATATCCAAACCTGAGAATCTCCTCCGCTGGTAAAGACAGCAACACCTTTGCCCTTATGCATGCCCCGCTGAATGAGTTGGCCCTCCTGACCCAACATGATATGAGATTCATGATTTCCGTCTGTGGCAGCCATGTAGTCAAGGAAAGCCTGCCAAGGGTCGGCAGGAAACTCTGGAGGTGGTGGAATAACCTGCAACAAGTAACATGGTGTGAATGCTATACAGATATAAAGTTCAGTGGAGTTGTACATAATCATTTAGTAGTTAAGCTGTATCTTTTTCTCACACTTTTTTATTATGGAAGAATACTCTGTAACCAGTATTAAGCATCTACACTATCCATTGATGGATGAGTGAAGATAGGATGTCTGTGTGGGAGGGGTTGTTTTCACTACCCAGACATCTTCACTATTGCTTAGATCAAGGGTCTGTTTGGGCGGAGCCCAAAGTAACCTAAAGCCCAGTCAGCAGTATACGGAAGTAATTCTATCTATCTATCTATAGCTCTGACGCCTCGTTCCCTCCGGGAACTCCCCCGAAGGGGATGGCCACGGCAGAAAAGTCTCCAGTCTTCCCTGTTCCAATTAAAAAAGCAAATAAAACTATCAGCTATATTGGCAGAGCATTCGAGTACAAGTCCAAAGATACAATCCTCACTTTGTATAATTCCTTGGTCCATCCCCTTATGGAATATTGTGTCCAAGTCTGGTGCCCGTAATACCAGAAAGATATAGTAAAATTGGAACGAGTCCAACGTAGAGTTACTAAAATGATACCAAGTCTAAGAAACAAAACGTATGAGGAGCAGCTAAATGAATTGAATCTATTCCCATTAGCACAACATAGATTGAGAGGCGACTTAATCCAGGTATTCAAAATAATCAAAGGCATAGATAATATGGACATCAACAAATATTTCAATATCGATCAATCAAACTACACAAGAGGTAACGGCTGTAAAATAATTCACACGAATCCAAGAATTTCTATTTTAACGGAGTCGTCAACTTATGGAATGGGCTTCCCCGTAACGTAATAGACTGTAATACCGTAGACAGCTTCAATCGTCACTTAGATAAACACCTTGCATCTAATCCCCGACTTTCGATGTTTACTAATGAATAATTTTTGCCCATTAGCAAGTTAGCCAAATTTCAACTACTTTCTATTTTTCCTATAAAATTTCCTTGTGGAGTATTTTCTGCCAAACCCACAAGGTTCTGACTCCTGACTTTATTTCCTGTATGGCTCAGGCCGGAGGGAGTGGAGGGTGGGGAGAGAGCCTTCTACTTTGCTATCATTATCTACGACTATCACTGGGGAGAAATTCATTCTCCACCAGTAACCTTCTAATCAGATCACCCCGTGTGGACTGTAAGGTCTGTTGTGGTCTGTAACTCTACGTAACTCTAATGTGGGCAATACTTTAAGGGTTTTGGTGCCCCTTCAGACACAGCCATTAGCTTTCAGTTTTTCAACTGTCCCTCTTTTCTTTTTATTTCCTTCCTGCTTGCTGTCACACCTCTCTATCACCTTTTTCTGGCGCTATAGGACCTCAATGTTGCAGCGTCTAATATCCATAAAAAAATAAAAAAAATCTAACCATTCCCACACCTCTTCATTATAAATTAAAAATACCTTTTAACTCCTTTTACCTAACTAGCACACTTCCATTAGCTACCTCCACCCACCCACAATTATCTATTTTTTTTCCTTTCAAAGCTTATTATTTGTTCAATAGGGTGACTGAGTATTCCTTAACCCTTAATTTGTGGGTGTAAAGAAATTTTGACACTAGCAACAAGTCTGGAGCACTGCGGGTGTAGTATTCATTGAACAGCAGTTTTTAAATTTGCGCAGTCCCTAGAGTGTAAAAGTGAATTTTGAGTTGATGTCAGTCTGAGCTAGCTACCCATCCAACAAATGCCACTTTAGGCTTCACAAGTACATCAGGAGACAGCTAAAGGTTTGTACTTCAATATCCTGTATCATTTATGTAGCATGAGTGGTTTACAAGCTATTAACCTTCAAATCTGTTGCTGACATAGTGACTGCGAGTGCGGGAGTGAGGTCCGGGAAAGAGAGCTGAACGATAAATAATGTTCGCGGCTTAGTAGTTAATGTACAGAGCATTTCTTTACCTCTACAGGTGGTGGTGGTGGTGTTGGTGGGATCTCTCTGGTCTCTGGAATAAATGACTTTCCTTCAGCTGGGATAGGTTGCAGTCCCTGAACTTCCGCCTGGTCCCTGTCTGACTCTGAAATAAGAACATACATATGCTCTCACAACCAATACAGATAAGGTATATAAGATTTGAGTTGTCTGGGTGTAGTACCTTGTGTATAGTAAGATTTATGATAACATGAAGGTACAGCATCCAAAGGAAAGTAAACAACTTCAAAAACTTGTTTTATACATTTAGTATAAAATAACTGTTGATAATCTACATCCCTCCTGGGTATGCTCAATCACTCCAGACTTAGAAACATTTTTGTAATTATGTAAAGGCTTTCAAGTGAATAAACCATAGTACAGTAAAATAATTATTACAATCTCAACTTCTGCTCAAAGTTCAAAAGACTAGTGCTAAATGGGCTAGGATTCTGGATAATGTCACTTCTGGATGTTATGACCTTATGCTTAATTCATACATACTGTAGGCCTATAGTATTTCAAAATTATTCATTGCATGGAAAATTACACATACAAGAGGTATAATCTTGAAATTTAGTGCTGACAGTGGAGCAACAAAATGTGTTACAATTTTCTTCCATACAACAATCGTAAGTACCGTAGAGTTTTTTCCCAAACATATATATCCCATTATTTGTGCTGACTATATTACATGCCATAGGGTGATGAACTCTTTTAAGGGCCCCAGGTGCCAACTTTTGTTATGAACAAAAATCCCTGTCTGTTCAACACATATACCGTACATGAAAGGAATAATGAATGAGGTAAAGAAAATGGTGCACAATGCAACTTATACAGGATGTGCAAGTGTGATAGTGCTTAGAAATCATTTACAGTATTTTCAACAGTGATATATAATGCTGCAAAAAGCAAAATCATTTTAATACCAAGCAACCCAAGATATACTCATGTATGAGGATGAAATGGGTGTCATTTGACAGGGACCAACACGCATCCTATGATACATGGAACAGCAGCATAAACGACTGCATCCCGATGATTTCCGCATTTACCATTGGATGTAGGTTCCGGTACTTAACTGTACCACCCTCTAAACATGAAAAATATAAAGTGAAAACTTAAAATCTGCAACATAGAAGGAAGTCACACTTTCAGAGCCTACCACTGCAAAAAAAGTTAAAATTTACAGTAAAACAATGCATTAAAAAAATCACTTCTACCATACATGAAATGAAGAAGATACACTTGTCTATTTCAAATACTGTACTGTTCACAGTACAGTACCAAATATGAAACTAGGAAGATATGACGTGTTTGGTTGATACGAGGGGCATGACTTTCCATTGTCTTTACAATATAACACACCAAGGCTGAAAAGATTATGACATGCTATAAATAATCAACGAACAAACCAACTACTGTATACAAACGAAACAGTAAACATCTGCATTCTGATTACTATAAAAAAAGGGACAAGAAAAGCTTAATGATAATGAATATTGCATATTAATTCTATGTACAGTATACTGATGCATTTCCTGGTACAGTATATTTCTCAAATAACTATTACCGTACTTATTTTTGATATACCGTACCGGTACCATTCATTAATAAACCATCGATTTTTTTCCAATTTCATTAGTCCTTTTGGCTTCACTACATGTATTAACCAGTTTAATAGGGATTCCTTAAATCTATCTATCTATAAATTCCTCAAATATTTAGTAAATACAATATCCTAGTACAACATTGGTTTCATAGAGTCTACTGTGCATTTGCATCAAAAGATTTTCTTTAAAAATGCAGCTATCAGGCACTTTTTTTTTTTTACATGTAATACATGACCCCAGCGCAGAATATGGTAGAGTATAAGTACTTTAATTAAAAGTACCATGTTACAGAAGAAGAAAAGTATTCACACAAAAAAATTATAGCAGGCTGTCTGGTGGTCAATTTCTTGCCTACCTGGAGTAATCACTACAGGTAGTATTTAACCTAAGTGATGAAAATATATGAACAGCTGCAATAATTTCTTTGGGCAACTGCAGAGTAATATGCATAAAGAAATCAGGAGTGCAATTATGAAAATGAGAATGATATCTATTTACATAATCAAATACCGTAATAAAAGTTATATGAGAAAAAATAATAATGCATGCCAACTTCAAAGGTTAAAAACCTATCAACTTACCAATGAATGAAGAAATTCCAACAGTCTCCTCTCCTTCTGGTGGTTTTACTAATGACAAAGAGGTACAAACAGGAATAATTAGTATACTGTACAGTACAATCTTCACGTACAGTATTGCACAACTACTGAATTGGTAAGTTAACCATCTTTTGCTGCTATTAAGTTTAATCATGACAATTCCAGTGTCATGCAAATACCCTCTATTAATAAGAATGCAATTTATACACCAATACCATTGAATAAATAGCAAACAACTTAATGGACAAAATATAGTCACTGCAAATTGTACCTACAATACGAATATACTCTTCATTTCAATTTACATTCAGTATATGAGTAACAACAGCTGACATTAGACTTTAGTACTGTACATCATATATATATAGCAAAGTATTAATGTTATCTCTCTAGCATGACTCTATATTAATATCTTCTTACCTTGGTCCTCTTTGACAGCCCGTAAGAACTCCTCTAGATCTTTAGCTTTTTCAGAGTCTGCTGCAGCTGTTTTGACTTCTTCTTCAAGTCTTTCAAGCTGATCCGGGGAAAGATGATCAAATCGACCTGAAAAGAGTAATATGCACTGTAATACAATATTGTGACCAGATTAAAAAGAACTAGGAAGGTGCACAGTAGGTCTACAGTAGTGTGGGCTATATGAATTATTCAATTCTAACATTTTTAAGATGGTCAAATCATGTAATTCAGAAGTATTTTCATCATGAATGCAGCATTTTGCGCTATTGTTCAGGACATTTTCGTCACAAAAAACACCCCACTAATTACTTATTACACATACTTCACTATTATCGTACGCCTGGCAACCCACTCGGTTTGTTTACATTCCACACTGCCACCGCTGGGAAGGAAAAAATATCGTACCATTCTTTTACCTTAAGGGGACAGTATGCTTTTGGTACATTGGAGTGCCTTGATTCCTCCAAAGTATGCCACGAAACAGAACCATATGGACAAATATAATGGTGTTCTGTTGCTTGAATTAGTTTGGAGGAATCATTATCTACAAAAAAGCCAGTACTATACTCTCCACTTAAGGGCATACTTCACTTCTACGCACGGGCTTATGGTTAGGTTAGGTTAGATATTTTCGTCACAAAAAACACCCCACTAATTACTTAATTACACATACTCTCTTTATCCCATCTACACACTTGTTCTATGTATGGGTTAAATATTATCCTAACTAATTTGAGATTGCATTCTTCAAATGAGGAGATGCTTGAGAGAAAACTATATTCCTTGAATGATTAATAAGCACCTATTTGTATGCATGATGATAGATTTTGATTAAAGGAGCTGGAAAATATAGTGCCAGGAAGGTGTAGCACCATCATACTTTCAATAATAGTGTAGTGACCTGAAAAGGTACCCTTATGGTGTACTGGTAGAGGTTCCGCCTCGCATCCCAGAGGTCCCGGGTTCGACTCCCCATGGATACATCCTCCGAGTTTTAAGAGAGATCAATTTCTGAGTTACTACAATAGCAATGCAATAACTCAGGGCTATGAGTGTATCACTGAAGGTATAGTACAGGCCAATTCAGCATGATACATTGCTTCACACCACACGAGGCATTCTGAACCATAAATTCAAGCCGTCTGTAACAGCGGTCATTGTGATAAGTACATGTATTGGAGCATGGGGTGACAATTAATTTATAGAAAGAGCTAATTAGCTCCTTACCAACCTGCAGCCTTGGCATCAGCAAACTCCTGCAAGTATCTCTTAACTTGACTCTTTGGAATCTTTGGTTTGACAGGAATACCTGGTTGACTTAACCTCTGCTCAGCTTCCTGAAAAGCAAAATCACAAATCTACGACATTCTTAATGGCCAATTCCTACAAAGTAGTAAGGTATTTCCACCTAGATATATTTTAAAGCTTGGCTAAAGTAGAGTTCAGCACTTTCTCATGTTACAATTTTCCTTTCATTTATACCTTACAAATAAATACCGGTACTGGTACAAGATTTTAATGACATAACTTCATGCAATGGGGGACTTTTAGATCTGTCTCTGCCCTCCAAATAAACAATATACAGTAGCAGCAATAATTTTGTCATTTATGTGATAATAGGATACATTACTGGAGTAAGTTAACAGTGGATAAAGTTAATTGAAATATTTCAGTAGTGTAGGCCTAGGCCTATCTGCTTACTCAGCTTTAGGCCATAATAGGTTATACGTACTGTACTGTATACCAGTACACCAGTAATTCACAATACTGT
Source organism: Petrolisthes manimaculis (assembly GCA_034508575.1). Classification (NCBI taxonomy): domain Eukaryota; kingdom Metazoa; phylum Arthropoda; class Malacostraca; order Decapoda; family Porcellanidae; genus Petrolisthes; species Petrolisthes manimaculis. The sequence goes on along the minus strand of JAWZYT010005076.1, from coordinate 30,176 downwards.
ATATATATAAAGTGGTTAAGGGAAAGGCTAGTATAGCCTAGTACAGTATATATACTTAAGAACAAAACAATCTTTATAAAGTCCCCTATTATTCTTGCATTGGGGTGTAAAATTGGGTGCTGTAAAAAAAAACAATTAAGGGCCAACTTATTACAAATTTAAATTCAAAATAACTTTTAGTTTTAATACTTACACAGCACAAGCTTTATATATGTTCATGAAGCATGGAGGGAGGAAGAGGGAGGAAAAGTTAAAGAAATCCCCCTGAAGAAAGAAATCAAACTAATAACTTACCAACTTTTGCTTCCTGTATGTATAAGGTATATATGCTGGTGCCTCGTGGTGATGTCTTTTGAAGAGGCTCTGAAATTAGGAAAATATTGTACCGGTAGCTGTATTTCAACAATAAACTACAATCATTTACATTACAAGCACATGGGTCAATGAAAAGTATGATTTCCATATTATGGATGGTGGCAACTTCATTGGTAGTTATACTATAAAAACATATGCCTAGCTTTCCTTTTCCATCTAATTTCTATCCTAGTAGATTTCCGTACAGTGCTGGTGTATATACTGTACTGTATGTGGAACAGAGACTATATCACACTAAAGTACCGGTATCCTTTCAATGTTAAACCGTCATGCAGCATTAAAATAATGTATTGTACTATACAACATCTAAACTGCACTGCCCTACCAGCATGTATTAGCATCGCTTTCACTTCAATTAAACAAAAATTAAATAAGAAAAATTAAAACATAAACAGTAGGCTACTCCAACAGAATCATCAATATCCAAACATGCTGTGGTTAATAGTCTCAGGTTCAGGTGATGTACACTTGGTTTCCATTATTCAGAATATATTTATACTTTGGTAATGCATCTCATAATTTAAACTGACATTAACTGTGTTAAAATTGTGCAGTTTGGTTGTCTCATTGGGAAGCATTCTAATCCCCAAATCAAAGACGTGAGGTGTGCTAGGAAGAAAATACTACCAAGCTTAAACAGATGCTGAATCAAACATAAAAAAATAAAAGAAAGCCATGATAAACTACCAGGACATATGGGGCAGTAACAAAAAAATTTATTGGAGAAAAAAAACAATAAAAACAGAAGTGTTGAATATAATACAAACACATTTCCTCTATCCATAGCAGACATTATAGGAGAGGTGCAGGAGGAAGTTAGAATCAGGGGTAAGGAAAGGTACCATAAAGAATAGGCTAACTATGAAAATACCACACAATTGAGCCAGTGCCAAGAGAGGAGGGGGGGGAATCGGACTGTGACAACCATACCATACCATACTACTGGCAAGCCAAGATTAAATAGTATATATAAAACCTATTGGAGTTACTAGCCATGAAGTTTGCACATTCAAGCAAATATCTCTATTCAAACTGGTCAAAACTATATAGGCCTAAATGAGCTGCTAAAAGGATAAAATACAATTAAAACAAACACAACCCTGTGGTCACTCCGAATGTAATGCGATATGGGTTCTGTTACCAGCCAGCCAAGAGTCTGGCACACGGCTTAATCTCACCTCTCCTCTCTCACCTGAACTGAGAGCAAGTTCATTTGTCATACCAGTACTGTAATCATATTTATGATGCAATATTATTTTATGTATACCAAGATACAGTACAGTCCTATATTGTAAAGCTGGGATGCTCTAATACTGTACTGTTCAGTACTTGGGATCTGACCTTTGGAGCATCTAGGGTATGAAGGCTTCAATGCCAGAAATTGAAGTACAGTAGGCTACCAGGTTCAAGGGGGTAAGAAAATGACAGTTATGATTGCTATAATAATTATGAACCTCACAAAGGTATAGGCAACCGTCCTTCATATAACATAAAAAGAAACTGGCTTCCTTATACATTGAAAAAGGTTTAATTTTTCATAAAAGTTAGTTCCATAATGAAATAAACAGTTGGAAGTTCTAAACTAGACATTGTTGGCTACATTATAGCTACTGTAAACATGATACAGTATTACTATATTAGTAATACAGGTATGTCCAGAATAGTGTAGAAAACAAACAGAAGGGAGACTATAGTACAGTATGGTATGTAGTAATATCTGTACATTCATCATACAGTATTACGAAAAAATGGTAACTAAGGGTGAATAACCAGACTAGGACACACTTTTAAAACATCATGCATGAAAGTAGCTATTGTTAATGAGAATCAATCAAGAATATGACAAACTTCATAACCACTACAGCGATTTTACCGGTGGAAAAACCTTCTGGAGCTCTTCACGGGAAAGTTTAGCATTCTCAAGTTTCTCCCGCAACTGATCCAGCAACTGAAGCTCCATAATGAATAGAAGGTGACAGACTATTCAGTGTGAGGTCAAATAGAAGAGCAAAAGATCAAGAAAGGAAGGGTGAAGGAGGCTGAAAATAATGCAAAATCATAATATAATAATTAATAAACAAAACAAAACAAGACAAGTCGTAAATCCAAAACAAAATCATGTTTTTATGAACTAAATCAAAGCATGGATACAAAGCATTATTGGTTTTCGTACAAGCAAGCAACCAGACTTGGCAAATGCTATATTATTATGGTATGGCACTGAAGCTAAAAATAAGAAAACTAAATTATATTATACTGTAATACAACAGGGTAAAAACACTACAGTACAGTATTTGGTGATACAAAATGTTCCTGTCTGCCAGTACTGTACAACTACATTGTACTATACCAGTATTTGATGTTCAGTGAATCACCTACAGAATACAGTTGCTGAAGTAGGCTATATATCTTAGGCCTACAAACCTATTCATGTGTGCATCTTAGTCATCTTATAAAATATGTAATGATGTTTTGGTCCTATGATGTCTTATTTGATGACCTAAACTGTATGATAATGAATTATCGAATGTCACAGAGTTGTCAAAAAAGGCAATAGAATGAAGATAATGGAAGCTCATGATTGCCAATGCCTTAATGTGCCAGCACAGTACATAGATGAGCTTGAAGAAACTGTACCGGTACTGTAATAATTGCATTCACTGCATTCCATGTACTGTACTGCATCAATACCATGCAGTACATCATTTTGATCCAGTAATACAGTACCGGATATACTGTATACTGTACATAATGCAGTACAGTTCAGAAGAAATATACCAGTAATGCTTAAGAAATTAGTGTGCTGGTATTCATTAATGAATGAATGAATGAGGAGTGGTGACCAAACTGCAGTTTTGCAAGATGTACTGTAGGCTACCTCCCAAAAGTATCGTTAAAGTAATGTGCTGTACAATTTGCCACACCGGACGATGTTATTTGCATTGAGGTGGCAAAAAGTTCTGTTCACTTCGCCATCCTCCATACCACACATTAACGATATTGTAGTTTTGGGAGCTACAGTAGTACCATACCATACAGTCCTCTAGTGTCTCTGGGAAGGGTGATTTTGTATGTCTGGATTTTTGGGAGTGCTCTTGGATTATGTTATAAGGTTGGACATTCTGGATGGCACAGAAAAATGTATCTGTGTAATAAAGTGTGGTGGTTTACTTGTCAAATTATCAGCTCATGCTGAATTATTGTCACAATGAAGCTCAACTCACACTAAATTGCATTAACCTAAGGACGTACAGTATTGCAGTTTCACACACCCATGGTATATCTATATAGGCTATAATTCAAATACAGTACCGGGTAGCCTACAACAACTGTCTTGGGGTGAATCATCCTGTGACACTTTTCACTAAGAAAAAAACTAATTTCTGAAATCTTACTTCATACAGTCATAAAATAAGTACCGGTACCATACAGTCCTGGTACAGTAATCCTCTCAGTTAATTGGATTGTAGTGCCAAACCCCTTCGGATGGGTAATATTTCAAGGGTTATGGCAACCCTTCTGATTCCAGCCAATGCTAACTGCATGAAGTCATGGACTATAGCCTATTTGCTCATTGACATGAACTAGAAGTCCAGTACCGTATTCAAAAACATTACTATACTTTTCTACGCTGGTTATCCGACATATTATACTATTAATTTTGAGATGTATCCTCCCTTCACACAGAAACAAAGTAGCTTGCTAGCCTGTTTGCTACATTGTCATTATTGCCTCAATCCATGATTATCATTTGGGATTTCATGACCATGAGAAAAGTAATAGAAATAGTATAAATAACAAATTTCATGTCCTACCAAATTTTGTTTTGTGTGTCCAAGTTAGGTTTAGGCCAATGTACACTGTCCCTGGAACTGTACCATAGCCTAATTCTGTAATACTGTACACTCCATGGTTATGTAAAACTGCAAATTTACCTTCCATCATAATAAGAATGTTTTACTACTATGGCATCATAAACACATAGTCTTCCAGTTCTGAAGGCTCTGGCTGTAGCTTGCAATACTCTTCACACACACCAAACTCATAAACACACTACAGTAGGCTACCTATAACACACACCTATCAAAATCCAATATCAGCATCACCAAATTAAGCAGCCTATGATACAATACCTTTTCTGTTCATTCACATATCACATGCACACTTTATCTACCATCAGCCTATTATCTATTATCAACCTATAGTACAGTACCTTTTCTCTTCATTCACGTATCACATGCACACTTTATCCATTAGGATATCTAGTTGGTGATATTCTTTGCCGCTAGTCACCAGTGATGTTAGCACAAGAATGAGACTAAAGTGACTGAGCCATGAGCCACACCCACCCACCCACCCTAGCCACCCTAACCTTGTCCTTCACTTCACCTAGTCTACCCTCCCAAGGTGCCCTCTCAATAGTAATTTTATCCCACCATAAAGAGGCAAAATACGTATTGATCCCACAATATTTATCCCACATTGTTTCATCCTACCAAATTTATCCCACAATAGGCTATTTATTCCACATTATTTATCCTACCATATTTATCCCATCACATTTTATACCACAATATTTACGTTAGGCACCATATTACCCCACCATAATAAGGCACTAAATCAACATGAAACAATACAATATGCCTGCTAGCAACAAAGTTAAACTGACAATTCTTCATAAATTAAGATAGAACATTTCATATTTTATCTAACGTTAAAGTTACCTTAGATACAATATAAAGTTGTTGTTGTTTTTCAGTGCTAAGAATTATTTCCTCACAAAGTTGCTGGTAGCTTTAATATCCTGATAATGATGATGAGACTTTAACCGTTCAATAAATACCAGTCAATAGTTTATCTTATCTTTGAAGATGTTGCATTTGGGTTAGAAAGGACAGAGGACACCTGCTTATAAGTTACGTTACATCACTTGTCAACTCGTGTCATTCCCTCTTACATCCAACACTGTGTCTCACATTATGTCATTAACATTAAAAATAACCCGTTAAGGTCACAGCAGCAACGACCTTGATTGTCCTCAGTGATAACGGTACCTGATTTTTTGTTGTGATAAAATTAATAAACCTAGTTAGACGTATTATATCTAGTTCACCGAGGCTTAATTGAGGCCTTTAAACTCCACTTACACTCTATAGCAGCCCAAGGCACACACTCTACTAACTTAGCTAGTTAAATGAAAGCTGCCCGGTACTAGATAGCTTTTCTATTTATATTTATTGGCAACAAGAAGGATAGGTGGCAGAATCCGTCCGTTTGTGTGTGTGTTTAACTGTGTGTGTGTGTGTCGTCTGCTCCTATCCCATACTATACTGTGTTTTTCTATGCATGTATGTCAACAATGGGGATCGAACCAGCAGTAGTATTCTCGTAATATTGTATTTACACCACCACTACATACAAAGAAGGTGAACATTTATAGACATATATTTTTTTCCTCATGCAATTGTGTGCTTGAAGTTATTTGTTATTATACTGTTCTACATGGCTATTATTTGCTTCACCTCTCGTCATATCTCTCACAACTACTATAATAATATCCTATGCAATACTTTACCGCTATCCTAACTGTCACGAGACGGCTAATGAAAAAAAAATCGTGATATAACTTACCACTGTATCTCCTCCGCCGGTATTTGGAGGACACTGAAGTCTCAAGCAGTGTTGCCAGGTGTGCATGATGAAATTGCCCCAACTACAACATAAGAATTTCCTTTTTTACCTCAAAAATTCCCCGTTTACTCTTCAAGATACCATATTTCGTCTGGTAGAAATTTCCACATTTACTCCTGATACCTCTAATTCTCTATGTCTAGAATAAATTCCCCATATTTGGCAACATTGGCCCCAAGGTGACCTTTACTTGCTGCTCGTGCTCTTAACGTGAAAAGTGTTGTGCTTGTGCGCAGGCCTCATTACTATGGCTAGATCGTACTTATATTATACACCATCATTCATACTTAAAGATAAAATATTAAACATTTAAATTGACTATACATTCAGTCTGATTGCAAAATTTTCTCTGTAACACTCACACAAAGGGTATAAGAGCTTCGTTAAGATTGTACACATTCCGAGGTTATCATACATCCAATGCAATCATGATGTAATATTTTAGGAAGCGGATGGAGACGGCTGGCGAGTTGTTGATAATTTGTCTTGTGATTGGTGCAGCCAGCACCTCCAGTAAGCGCGTCCCTCATTGGTCCATCATTCCTCCCCCCCCCCCCTGCCAAGCGTTCCGCCCATGGAGGTATAATCTTAAAAGTAAGTTATTAATTATTTTTTAAGAGGAGGCGGCATGACGTCACAGAAGTGAAGCCAATTTTCTATTGGTCGGCTGTCCTCCCTACCCCCCATTGACTCAAAACAAACCTCAGCTCATCACGTCGGACCATCAATTTCACCAACATTCTTTGCCATTTTTTAAGATAATGCGGGCGTGTTCAGCATATGGGTGTACCCAGGGAGACAGAAGTCTTTCTACTACATTTCATATGTATGTTAAGAAAGTCATATAGAAAAATATACGACAAAAATTGACAAATCAACGAAGTGAATTTCATCACCTGCCTCGCACACCGCGACACGTACCCATGTCCTGTAGAATATTAATACTGTCCACATAAACACTGTAAAGCCAAGGCTATTATAGTGTTGTGATATTAACTATTAATGTATAACCTGACGTATATATAGCATTGTCAGGGTTATAAAAGATAAACTGGCTCCATGGGGGGACCTATTTGTGCCTAAGTTAGGGTTGGCCTGAAGGATAACTCGAGTGTTGAGAGATTGTATTATGAATGTTTTAGCATCAATGTATATTAAAAATTGCAACTTTCAAAACTTCAAAAACGCTAATTTATGCAAATTTATACAATTTTTAACGATTTTACTATAAAATGTGGCATCTTCACTACTCCCCAGAGATACAAGAGACATTGCCCTTTATATTTGGCAGAGAGGTAGGTAGGTAAGATGTGGGTGGTAGGTAGGTAAAATGTGGGTGGTAGGTAGGTAAGATGTGGGTGGGTGGGTGGTAGTTAAAATGTGGGTGGAAGGTAGGTAGGTAATATGTGGGTGGTAGGTAGGTAGTGAAGATGTCAATAATTATATGGGTGGGTGGTAGTTAAGATGTGGGTGGTAGGTAGGTAGGTAGGTAAGATGTGGGTGGTAGGTAGGTAGGTAGGTAAGATGTGGGTGGTATGTAGGTAGGTAGGTAAGATGTGGGTGGTAGGTAGGTAGTGAAGATGTCAATAATTATATGGGTGGGTGGTAGTTAAGATGTGGGTGGTAGGTAGGTAGGTAGGTAGGTAGTGAAGATGTCAATAATTATATGGGTGGGTGGTAGTTAAGATGTGGGTGGTAGGTAGGTAGGTAAGATGTGGGTGGTAGGTAGGTAGATAGGTAGTGAAGATGTCAATAAATATATGGGTAGGTGGTAGTTAAGATGTGGGTGGTATGTAGCGAGGACGCCAATGTATACTGTGGTGGCCACAAGACATCTTCACTACTCACCATACACGAACATCTTCACTATTATTTGGAAGAGATATGTGGGTGGATGGGTAGGAGGTAGTGGTAATTGTGACACTTCAACACATCTTGACTACTTGACATCTTCACTACTTGACATCTTCACTACCTGGTGTGACATCTGATTGGGGTGTGTGGGTGGTGGTTGTTGTGGTGGGGGGGTGGGGGTGGTTGTGGTGGGAGGGGGGGGGGCGTTGGGTGTGGGTAGGAGTGGGGGGTGTGTGTTAATTTAATAACGATATCAATTCAGTCACAAAATTATATACGGGGGTTTAAATGGGTTTGTTGGAAAATTCCTTCAAATCTGACCTTTTATCGAAAGTGATTGAATCTGTAATTTTAGATCAAATTCCTCTATGGAACTCAGGCATAGTGACGAATAATACAGGTTAAGGGACCCTGTGTTGTAGTAAGAAAATTGGAGGTAAATGAGTCCTTCAAATATTGCCACGAAACACCACCTATATAGAAGGAGCTTGTTTCATGGCATAATCAGAAGGAATCAGAAGACCCCAATTTTCATACACGATCACAGGGTCCTTAAATGAGCCGAGGAGTAATCTGTAAATGAGATTCAAAGCGTTTGAAAGGTGTGTGTGCACCAAGGATTGTCATTAAATTTCCGGAGCAGTGAAAATTGCACGATTTTTAAGAAAAGACTGAAAACACATCTGTTGGCTGAGTGTTATATGGATGATATGAGTATTATAAGTGATTATAGTGTTTAATAATACAGTATTGAGAGAGTCCCTGTGGATCACCATCTACTGGTGGAGCGGGGCTTAGAATATCCATCAACAATTTATTTGTATGGATACGTTGTTGGTCTTGGTTTCAGTGGCTCTATTGTTTGTCTATGGAGTCATCGTACTGGTATCACACCATCGTATGCACCATCAATGTTCTTGCATACGGCCCAATGGACGACTTACTATATTCTCCTTAGTTAACCCTTCAATGGCTCCTTCCTCGTTGTTTTCTCTACTCTTGTTGGTAAGTGGTCTTTTCTACAGGAGTAACTTAACAATTTAAAGTGATTTCCCGTTATAATATCTTTCACTATCATTACTGACATCCGTTCCTCTCCAGCCACCCATTACGTTCATACTGACAGGCTTAGGGGGGGAGGGTTAGGGAACATTTTTTTTTTTTTTTTAGTATTATTTTCTAATATATGCTGAACTTTATAAAATAAAGGTGTGTATTGATAATAATACTGATACTTAAAATCATATAATTATGCATTAGGCCCTATTTGGGTGTATCCTATGATTATTATTGGTTGTGGACTCTCATGCTTTTCAAACTTAAGAGGAACACTCGTGATACGTAATCTCTGACCAGACGAACGGCAGGAGCCACCACACATACCCTGCTTTCAACTCAGCCTCTATAGGTGTACTGGGTGGGGAAATGAACAATACCAGGCGATTCGAAGCTTTCTGCTCCTCACACTCTGGTCAAGAATTATGAATCATGATTCAATCTTGAAACCGAATCAGCGTCGAGATAACGTTCCAGGAGTCATTCGAATCTTTGATGACCCTAACCGAGGTGTGAATATTAACTCAGTTTAAACTCTATTTCAGAACCCGCCCCCTTCCCCCCTCCCTCAGTCTCTCTCATACAGTATTACCACATCTCCAGACTCTCATTACTACAGCAGAGTGGGACGAATTTCTGCTGCCGACTGTACATTACAATTATTTTGCCTGATTGTGTTTGTTATGTAGAAATTGGTAGAAATGAGTTCCATCTACCTAGTCCTAGACCATAATAATAAGCCTACTGAAAGGTACAGGGAAGTGGTTCTCATCATTCAATGTATATGAAGCATCGAAGATCAAACTCGGTCCACAGGAGTTCACATCCAATGTTGTATCAGATACAGTATGTTCATGGCATCATAGTCCCATACCAAATATTAACATGTCAATACTTTATGTTAACACAAATGTTGTATTATGAGACTATAAATAAAATTATACATATCTCTTCCAAAATTTTCAGCTAAGCAAGGGATAGCAGTTAATAATAGTCACTGTAATATATCTCGTACTGTAATTATATAAGAAATTTCATAAGGATAACACACAAAATACCACTTCAACATATCACTTTATTGGAGTAATTGTCCCCTGGTGGTGAAGGAGGCAGGGTCCCAGCACCAGGCAACAAGCTGGCAGCCTCCAGCCTTGTCCAGGCTTCCTTGCTGCCCAGTCTCACATCAACAACTGGGCCAATGGCTGAGGGGTGGGGGAATGAGGGAGGTAAAAAGCACATCATTGGTGTTGCGGGGGGTTGGGGGGGGGAGGCAATAAGCACTTCACTGGTGGTATGTCAGGGTGAATGCCTCACTTCGTTACTCATATATTTACCACCAGACTTCAGCCAGGAGACGACAAAGCAAAGGAAGGTTTGGATTGCCATGGATAGGAGCCTCACCCGTGACCGCCATGGCTGGGACCACCACACTAATAAATAGAGCTGTACATAAATGCATCTGCAGTGCTGAGTGAGCTGAAACTGAGGCTAGCAGGCGGTGCACCATCCAAAGAGTGAGAGTAGAGCAACCAGGGACATTGTACCCTACTCCAGCCCGCCTCACTCCACCCTATCCACATCTCCATCCACATTCATCTCTATACAAACCATACACGGTACAAATATAATATGCAAGCAAAGAAAAGACAACATAAGTAAACAAAGGAAAACATAAATACAATTTTGCAAATATTTTGCTCAAGCTTCATAAAGTGACTGAGGTGAGGAGGCGGCAGGACACAGGTCAGCTGTCTCCAGGCTCACACTAAATTCACTCGGTCAGAATTATTTACCTATTTCTACATTTCTAAATCACAGCAAACAAGACACTACTGCTTAGAGGCCTAGAGGCCTACCATCTCGCTGATAAATCTCCTTCACTATAAAGATCCTTTTAATGGCTGAGAAATGACAAGGTAGAAGGTTACCTTGGAACTGTTCTTGGTAATAATCTCATGGGTGGTGTGTGGTCCTCACCCCATATCGGTACTACATCAACACTAGTTAAGTGTTGTACCACTTCAGTCTACAGCAACAATCAGCACATGTACATTTCTTAGAATGCTCATGTGTACATGATAGGTTGCATTCATTTTACATAAACACTATAGTCCTGTGTGACGAACCTCTCAACACACATTGGTGTTGGACTAAATTACCTTGCCTTAGCATTTCTTTAACTTTGCCACTTTTTGGTAAATATCTTGCATTACTAATTTATGCTAAGAAATAATCAAAATTAGATGATGCATATAAGTATTCTTAGAACAAAACTGTTATACATATTGGCACGGTCTTAGCCACTCAAAACAGAACAAAAAACCTGTTTGGCACTACAGTACATTAAATAACTGAATGCGTACGAAATACTTGGCACTAATATTTGGTAACACTAAAGAATAAATATCATATAAATCATATTCAGCGCTCATGGGTGTGGTGGTGTGTTGGAGGGGATGGAGATGAGGGAGGGTGAGTCGGGTTTAACACCACAGTATAGTTGCACCACACCAACCTACTATAAGACACTATATCATAAAGACACTGTTGTTTAACCTTCAACAAGGCACACCGGTTTCAAACGGGTCTGAGGCGTCCTTTATTTGGTATTAAATACCAAGCACACCAAATACACTAGCAAGAAATAGTCAAGGCTCGGTAGTTTCTATATAACAACATGAATAACACAGTTGATGTCCTTATATGGAAGGCAGTCCATGGTGTATGATGGCCGGTAGAGCTGAGTTCAGGTTCCTTCCGGTCATAACCATTACTGTCCCATCACTATACAGTACATGGCTCACTATAGCAATCACAACACTATAGATACTGGAGTCATCTTTGCCAAATGTCTGTGTTACATTTTAAGTTTTCACTTGTTTCATCCAGCTAAAATGCCTCACCCATAGAAAAATTATTATTTCTCCAAAAACTGGATACAAGTTACAGTAAAAAGTATAACAACTACACCACTTGGTATGTTACAATGATATGTAAGGCTAACGATAACACATACATTATAGTACACGGCTACACTGGGTAGATCACACGTGTTAAATTGTTGGGCTCTAAAACGTGCCCAAACAAGCTGATGTCACCACTCACTGCTACCTCTCAGAGTAGCTGGGATGGACATTGGCTTCACACATTGTGTTCTTTATCGACTCAAAGAGACGACAAGGGGAGCACTTCCATGGATTACTCCCCAAAGAAACTTCATTCAAGGTGTCTAAATCTATGTGCAGACATCTGGCTGAGGCCAAGGACTGAGTACTGGCACTTAAGGCAGTGATAATGTGTTTGTTTCTGGTTGTGATTACACCCTTGGATTCCACAAGGCTGAGATGGTGTAAACTTTTCAAATCCAGCAGCGTTGATAGAGTCTCGCTTTTGGTGTTGCCTGCGATGTGCCACTACCTTGTTGGTGTCCGTGCAGACAAACTCACACTTCAAGCAGTGGAAGTGTGAGGCTTTGTTCTGTTGTTGCCCTGTTGGAAAAAAACACAAAAATAAATGTACAGGCATAGTCAATATCTCATCTAAATAATATAACTTCCTTTCTGCCTTGTCAGCTAAAGAATATGCATTACACTGACACTAATGCTTTACCAAACTGTTTGTCTAGATCTAACTCAACACAGTTAATTAAAGTGCCTTCATTCCTCCTAAGTATGCCATGAAACAGGACCAGACGAACAAATATAATGGTGGCCTGTTGTTTGGAATAGTTTGTAGTAATCAGCTACTCCAGATTTACCAACACTCTACTAAGCATTCATACAACGGCCTTTTACTTTCCAACCTCACGTTTCCATTCCGTGTTATAAAATTAATATTTTCAGTGTAACCGAAACTTTCCTACCATCTATATAATTATATTCCATGACACTCACCTATCATTGAGGCGTAAACACAGTCTGGACGGCCACAGGGCACATTAGAACGGAATTGGTTAAAGTCTCCTCCCATAAGGGTGTCGAGTCGCTCGTGCCTGGCGGTGTGTTGCACGAAGCGGGTCTTGTCACAGAAGGAATAGCCACAGTCTTTCCTCATGCAGTGGAAATGGGTCTGGTGCTCCCGATATCCACAATGAGGATACTGACAGTCTTCATTGAATCTTTGGGGGGAATATGGAAAAACTCATTAGAACAACATAATGAAATCCAAGAATGAATGTAACTTAATATGCAGTATATTGTATGTTATTTTCATGTGTACAGCACAGGTGATATATGATTATTGAATAATAGTAATATAATATTCATTCATTATTATTGAAAGGTCAACAATCTTTACTATTGGTAGAAGTTTTGATTCTTACCTAAACCTAATATATCCCTCAGGAACTGGTTCATCTTTAAGCAGACGAATGGGATTGTTACATCGGATTTTCTTTGCTTCTTGAGAGTTGAAATCATCAGCCCCAAGTCTCTTACCAAGCATAGCCAGGTGAGGTGAGGCACCAAGGGAGGAGGAGAGGAGAGGGTTATGGTCTGTACCACTACCAGGCATACCTACACCTCCAGGACCCAAACCAGGAGTAACACCTGGTAATCCTCCTTGTCCAGGTGATCTGTGGCTCATGTCTCCATTAGGTCGCATACCAGGGAACATTAGGCCTTGGTGAGCCATGGCTGCTAGTGTTGGGTGAACTTGCCAGGCAGCAGGTGGTAGCAGTCTAGGTAATGACCCGTGGAATAATCCTGGCATGCCAAGGTGAGGACCGAAGGGAGATGGAATAGTAGGAAAGTTTGCAGCTTGAGTATAAATATGGGGAGGAAACTGTGGTGTGGTTGGAGGTCCAGTCAGGTTACTACTGATACCACCAATGCCAAGTGATCTGGGGCTACTGGTAGACATGCTGGGAGTTGTTCCTCCAAAACAGCTGCTAATTATACTGCTTGGACTTCTTGGACTGCCGGGATGTTCACTGTTGTTCTCAGACTTAACTTGAACATTTCTATCTTCATCGTCTCCTTGTTCATTACTGGTATCTACATCTTCTTCACTTCCTGCAGAAAACCCACTAGAGTTCATGGGGCCACAAGTAGCATGCTTCAGAAGATGTGGCTTCAACTTTTCTTGCTCACTGAAGGCCTGGTTACAAATATGACAATGGAAATGTTCTTTCTTCTTCAGCTTGCAAAATGGTCGTCCACAAGAGAGTTCGGGGCCATATTGTGGATGACGTTCTGGACTATATAAGTCTGCTCCCATTGAAGCTACTGCTGCTGCTGCTGCTGCTGCTGCTGCTGCTGCTGCAGGGGTCAGTGGAGGATGATCCCTGTTGAGTGCTTGCATCATGTGGGCAGTGTATGGATCTCCCGGATGTGGATGAGGATGGGGCTGATCTCCATCGATCTCTTGGACGTCCTCTGTTTCAGTATGTTCCATGTGATCACGATTTGGGGAGTGCAAGCTGGTATGGACAGGTGAATGCATGGTAGGAGGAACAGGTGAATGTCGGGTGGCTGTGATAGTAAGGCTCCCTGACACAGGCAAAGTAAATGTTGTTGTGTTCTGAGGGCGTGTTGAAGGTGGAATGGGCGTTACTAAGGCACCAGCTTCTCCTCGGATACTTGAAGGTGGTCTAATGGTGCCAGGGTTTGACGTAGGGAAGGGTGAGAGTGGGTAGAAGATCCCTGCAGACTTGACCACTGGGGGAGAAAGATCTACACATCAGTGTAATCTGAAGCTCAGTGAGCAGATGTAATTCTACTCAAACAAATTAATTCCTTTCTTTAGTTTTCTCATCACTTAATGCTAACAAATAATAAACCACAAGCATAAAATAAAGGTATACAGTGGACCAATTAATAACTTAATATGACATGTATGTTTAGAACGTCTAATTTATAGTGTAGTAATAGTAGTTATATCTATACAGGTAAAAGGTATAATTACAAAGACTGAAATTCACCCATTAGGGAATGGAATGTATGCTGGATATGAGTAGTGAATGCTCATTTACTGTTGATGTGTCAAAGTTTTTTCTCATCTTATATAATTATACATGAGTCAATATTGGGGACTTTGAATTTAAACTAACCTTGAGATTTTCCCAGTGATTCATTTTCCCCTCCACTGGTTGGAGTATCCATGGGACTGTCCGGACGGAGTTTCTTCAAGAAGATGGGTGACTGAGGACCAAGGGCGTGAGAGACACCACCGCTTTCTTCCTCCTGCTGGTGTTTCTCTGCGTGCGACTCCAGGGTTTGGTAGCGCACAAAGGAGAAACCACATTTCGTGCAGTGGAAATGTTTGTTCACCTTGTTACTGCAGAGAACCAAATGAGAACAGTTAATACCACCAAAATACATATTCACTACGTAATTCAGATCCAACAAACTCGATTATTGTATTCAACACTTAAAATTTATTTTCCTTCGATTTTTATACGATCAAGTAAAAGTTCAACTTGAACAACAAATGGCTAATATATGAACTATGGCTGCTCTTACCTCTGACAATTGGGTGAGCGACAATCAATGTTGCGGTCAATTGCAATAAATCCTTCTGGGATTGGCATGTTCTCATGGAAGTCATGTGCATGAAGAGGGAGGACATCAGCGTGGGCAGTAACATAGAGGCAGCGAGGATGGGCACAATGGTAGTGACGACGACCAAGTAAGGGACACAGCTGGTCTGGGCATGGCACACCTTCTGCCCAAGGATAGAAGCCATCCACTATCTCCGCCTGAGGAGAAAAACTTATCATTATATTCTCTACAATACAATTATACCATATACAGATGTTATAACCCAAATTCATCACAGCCTTGATAGGATTACAGTAACTGCAGATAGAGCAATTAGAGTAGCAAATAGAACCTTAAAAATCAACAAAATTTGGTAGACCTGAAGCCACCATAAATCATATGTATCATGAAAAGTTGAATCACAATGGAAGAATACGTTTGTTCTAATTATTAAAATTGGCATTATCAATGTAACTACTGTAGATCTTGGCACTTTTGGTCAAGTAGTTTTCTGCAAAGAATAAGATCATGTTTTGTTGACAATCAAATTATTGATATTCAGATCCCATGCTAAAGATCACTTGCTGCATAAGTAACTGAATATTTCATTACAATGCAAACAGTGAACTGACCTGAGGTTGGAGCGGGTTGGCAAGGAGTGGCCCAGTGCGTGGTAGAAGTACTGGTTGTGGACCATCTGAGGAGGCTGGCTGGTCACCTGTAGTGCTTGTGGTGCTTGTGCTGCAGATACTTGTGGTGCCACAATTGTAGCTGCTGGGGAAGATGTAATTGGTGCTGCTGTTGCTGGTGGTAATAAAGTTGTTACTGTTGTTAAAATTACTACTGGTGCTGAAGCTATTAATAGTGTTGAAGTTATTGTTGGTAGTGCCATTAGCGTTGGTAGTGAAGGGAAGAGGCATCCTTGGAGGGGAGTTGTCACGCCCCAACTGAGCCAAGTGTCCCAGAGGAGTCATAGGGTGAGGACCCAGAGGTAAACCCCCAGGCATGGCCACAGGGGGAGGTGGAGAGCTCTTGGGTAACTTGTAGCTGGTGAACATTACCTGGGGTGAGTCATGGGTACTGGAACCAGGCAACTGGAAACAATACAACATTTTGTTAACACACAAACCACAATAATAAGTAAGGAAACACGATTTAAAGTTAAATAATTGATAAATTAATATAATAAATAAGATCATCCACGAATGTGTTTATACTTTTTGTTTGCATAAAATTAGAAAACAGAATACATTTACAATAACTCTTCAATGCTTTACTAGAGCGGTCATTACTTATATATATGAAAAAGTTATTTGTTTTATATAGTACTAGCTTCCCAGTAATAATAGCATTCATAATTATATCTGTAAGAGCCACTCAATTTAGATACTTGAAATTTGGCTAGAGATGCATATTTATTGTACTTTTAAGGAATGCAGTATTATAGTAGTTTGAGATTTTTTGCCTATTAATTATGGCACTTATACTAATTTGTAATATAAGATATTTTCATCTATACTGTTATGAAAGATTTGCGTTAATGTGCTGGAATTTAGAAAAGCAACAGAAGCTTATAATAAGATGGCAAAATAATCAGTTGTCGCAGGGTCCAAAACTGACTGACTATTATAGGGGTAGAGACTTATTTATGGTGATGCAAAGCTGGTGTCAGTAAAGCTAAGGCTGCTTATAAACATTTTAGTCTTGTTGCTACTTCATTCACTTACATAATTATAGAGTTTTAACAAAGCTGGGGAGCATCACATATAAACGAGAGAGATATTAATGATAAATATAAGAATAGCTGCTGAGGAAATAATGATAAACAAACTATGCCATAAAACAGGTTCCTTATTTGTAGTAACACTGAGGTGGTCTGTTTCCTGGCATAGTTTGGAGGAATCATTTAGCTTTTCATTTTAGTTACTTGAGATTCTCTAAAGGCTCCTCCTTAATTTAATGTTTTCTTAATTATTCTGTTAAGTGTTGTGACATAAGAAGCATAATTCTAAAACAACATTTGCGAAAGAAGTGGATGGGTGCATGTGTTGGGGTTCAGGGGGTCAACTTTTGTAATGAGGCAGTGTAAACCAGCCTTCATCTCACACACATAAATAATATAAGTCTGCCAAGGAATTACTTATTATATAATGACTCATTCACAAGACTATAGTGCATTTTGTTGTCTTATAGAACCCAAGGCAGAAGTATTCCCAATTGGTATAAAGAGTAAAGTGTTAAGGGAAATTGGCAAATTGGTAAATTAAATTAGTGAGCTGGGTAAGTGAGTTAGCGAAACAAATATCACTCTGACTTACGTAGTCATTCCACACCTGGAAGTAACAGGAGACAATGCCAAGTCAAACATTATATTGTAACAACACACATTATGAACTACACTAACACTAATTACACTAACGTACGAATCCTGGCAAGCCAAATTCATTTTTACATCATGAATGCGAGGACTGAAAATATCGTAGTTAAGCCTACAAAAGGAGACAATTTTCTGCACCATTGTTATGAAAACTATCATAATTAATAAACTGATAAAAGCCTCAACTGACGCACCTCAATGATTCTGTTTTTGGGCGGCCGTCCCCGTTTACGCTTGAACATGGCGTCGATGGAAGTGATTGTGGCAACACCAACATGTCCACCGGCACCAGGGGATGCAGCCATTGCAAGGCGCCGTGCATAGTCGTGCATACGGAAGTGTTCCAGGCGACGGAAGGGCTTGTCTCCCGTGGCTAGCACTGCCTCACCACATCCCTCCTGCACACACACACACACACACACACCAACTCGTTAGTACAGCACACTACTCACCTCCAGCGTTAATAAATAAGTTAAATAAGAAATATAACATTTAAAAGAAAAATGTTATTTAAAAATTGCAAATTACCCAACAGAAAATAATATAAAACATTCCCACAACGATGACTACAGGACCCTATAACAAAAAAAACTTCTGATGGAACAATCCTCACTTCAGAAACGGAATGAAAATATATAATGCAATACTACTTGTGTCAGACATTCTATTATCACATCCATTTACTTTCTCAGTTACTATGGCGGATCTTATTACAAGCAACACAACACACAACATGCAAGTGTTATAAGGTAGACAACTGACGACCTGCTTTACTCACCCAGTTGCAGTGGTAATGGTCAGCATGATCTTGTATTGGGCAGTCTGGGGGACAGGGTCGAGGTTCTTCAGAAGGAGTTACCCTGGTATAGTGTTCATCAGTAATCACTGTTTGTTGCTCATGTACTCTTCCATGTTCCCGGGCACTCTCACGGGCACGGAACACTGTCTCACACTCGTCACAGTGCCAGTGTTCCATCCCTGCCAGGTCACAACCCACCCGGCAAGACTCATCACGGCCATGACAGCGTAGCCACCGTTCCCAGTCACGGTCCTCGACACCCATACCCATACTTATACTCAGGTCCACAGGTGAAGCTGGACCTGAAGATGATGAAGCTGGTGTGGAGGCTGAACTGGTGACAGATCCACCGGGGAACAGACCATGGGCAGCAGGGGGAGTAACCCCCAACAGACGGGCTAAGGGATGCTGGGAATCAACCAGACCAGGAGAGGGAAAACCACCCATCAACAATCCAGGGGGCCTCGGCAGGGATGGAGGCATAGGACCAGGACCTGGTAAACCTGGGTTAGAAGATGACCCTTGAGGGGATGAAGAATCCTCACTTCTTTGATCTATTGAACACAATGGTGGTCCTGCCATGGAACTGCTCATATGTGGAATCATTGGGTTTATCATGTGTCCACCAAGGGCTGCCAAGGGTCGTAATGCTTCATGGAGTAAAGGTGCCAGTGCTGGGTGACCCTCAGGTACACCCAACATAGTCTGAGCCAACTTGAACTTACGATAGGCTCGTTCATTTTCCTGACGTTCATGCTTCCTCTGCAACAAATACAATAATTAATTCATCACTATCATTAAAATGAAAATGTTCACTTAAATCTATGCATTATAATTACAATCTTTCAGAATTTCACAAACCTATAAAGAAAAGTAGGAATATAATTCTACCTTATGGGCAAAGATCTGACCCGAGGAGTGGAGGACATAGTTACAGTCTTGACGTATACAATGAATGTGATTTACCACCAGGGAAAACTTGCACCCATCGTATGGACAAGCCTCCTGCTTCATAAACTTTTTGAATCCATCTTTGATCAGCTGTTCATCCTTGATGTGGTATGTCTTGTGCTTCTCTGTAACATCAATATAAGCGTTAGTCTCAAATCATTATCCTTTTTGGATGAAACTTCTCTGGTAAGTTCTCATTAAGTCGCTGTTTTTATTATGATTTACCATTTTATTGTTGGTATGGAAATTAATAAAGTATCTTTTGTTTTCTGACTGAGAAAGGAACATTTAATGCAGTTCCGATCACCTTTATAGTTAATACCTGACTTATTTCAGTTGAATCATTTTGCAGTTTACCCTAAATTTTGAGCAACAAAAGACAGAGCAAAACACATATGTTATATAATGACAGAAACACTAATGTTATATGAACATTATAATCATAGCCAATAGAGCCAAGAAAAAAGAGAAAGAGAAATAACACTTACCCATATCAGCCTTATTCTTAAAGGTATAGTTGCATGCACTCCTCATGCAGTGGAAATGTGTGGTGCGTTGGCCGTTGAAGCTGCAGGAGGGCTGACCACAATCCTCCGAGGCCCTGAACCTCTGGAAGCCCTCCTGCATGATGGCCGAGTCCTTGCGGTGGTAGTTGGCGTGCATCTGGACATCTGAAGTACTGATGTATACCTTGTCGCATCCCTCCTGTTGGTAACATACACCAAACTAAGTATAATGCCTTCATCCTTCATTCTATCAGTCTTCAGTCAATATAATATGGCCTCGACTAACTTTCACTACTTCCCTTGGTTGAATTTACACTTCTCTGTCAAATTTTATGGTTTTCTGTCTGCTGACACTGTTCTGCCTACTTATTCCAACTGGGTTTCATTTCTGTGTCATCCTGCTTAACAGCCATAACAGCCGGTGTTACATGTCGTGCTCGGTGTAACCAGAGGGAAAATTTTTGCTTCATTGAGCAAAAGTAACTTCTATGTACTGAACTGTTACATAATATATTGAATAGTTTTGAGGATTCAGTAAAGTAGCTCTTGAATTTAATATCAAGAGAGTTTCCCGTTAAGTATTTTCTAATTTCAACTGAACTGACGAGGTCTCACCTTGAGGCAGTGGTAGTGTGTCTGCTTGCGGTTGTGGGAGCAGTTGGAGAAGCGGTCATTGCAGTCGTCGGAGGGAGAGTAACGCATAAACCCATGCATCAGGCTCTCATCTCGTTTTTTATGCCACTTGAAGTGTCGTATCATCTCTTCCTTCTTGCTGAACACTTTCATGGAGCACTCCAAGCAGTGAAAGTGTTCTCTGTTATAACATATATACAAATTAATAAAATTTAAAACAATAGCATTAGCATATCAAGAAATGCACACAGTTTCTATTTGTTAATCTTCAACTTCGGTATATTCCAATGTGACTTGATGTAACCAACCAATTTTAATGCTATCCTCTCCTAGAACTCATGTGAGACTTGAGGATAGTGAGGAAGGGAAAACCAAATCCACTTACACAGATCTACATACTTGGGTAAGCACATTATTTGTGTATTGAATGATATGGTAAAATAGAGATTGGTTGGAGTTCCAAGTACGTAATTCAGTGGTGTTACTTATTAAACATAAATTAAATCTTCATTGGGGATGTTACGCTTCCTCACTATTTCAACACTATGTTGTTGTAACAAATATTAATAAAGTTCCATTTCAAGGAGGGTACTACAGGGTGGTTCGAAAGTCTCGTCACCCCTACAAATGCCTCGTCCAATTGTAAGTGTAATGGTAAGGGGTGACAAGACTTTCGGACCACCCTATACAACTCAGAACCAATGCACTTCGTGTTCTCATAGTTAGAGTAGTCGTATTCCAAATGGCATTAGATGATACAAGTATATGGCGAATTACCACTCGAGTAAAAAAATGTGGCAGCAGCACTTAATTTCATCTTCTGGTATCTGTGACTGGTATGAATGAGGACAAATACTTATAACAACACACTTGGGTTAGCCAGTCAAGATCAGGGCACCTAAACAATCCTTCCTGTCTCAATTATGTTAATGCATGTTGTACAGTCGCAGCCAAAAGTTGTGTATTTTAATAGTGGCGTGACTGGTTGTTTCATTTATTTGATGTAGGAAGTTTGCTCGTGACTTTACAACCAACGAAAAAATATATAAGTTTACAGTATATAATAGGGGTCAGTATAATCGCTAGACTTGCATGGTTGTAAACATTTTGCTTTTGATGACCTAATTTTTCCTATGGCTGATGCACGGACAAAAAACAAACAAATACTTCAACACAGGCCAAGCTACAGTATTACACATAATATGACTTCTGGTGTCAACGGGAATAACCCAGTGTACAGTATAGTACGTATATATATATTTTCCTAACTTACCTTAGGTTGTGTTCCCTGCAGGTGATGCTGCCGCACTCGAGGGCTGAGCTGTAGGACTTGACATAGCGGGAGTAGTCGATCTGAGGTTTGGATAGGGCTTCACGTACACCCATCCCGCCAGGCAGCAGTGAGACAGGAGTGTGACAACCAGCGAGGGACATTTGCGCCAACCCGGGAGTCACTGCTGGGAGGAACACGGCCACTATTAACAAGAGCATTCCAATATTTGGGTTTGGTTTGCATAGTTACATGACATAGCCATCACAATAATATTAACACACATTTATCGACTGTAATATATATTCGTCTGTAGTACATCTTCAATGCAGTTCATTTTCAGAGAGATGGAGGACACGAAGTAACCTGAACGGAACAACGGAATAACACTTACAATACGTATATTGTTATCGTGATAATTGCACTGCTATATACACACACACATACAGACAGACAGAGGTGTTCACCACCATCCCAGGAGAACTTCCTCCCCCGCGAGTTTCTCATGGATCACCACCACATCCACAACACTATACTTCCATCATTTTATAAACTTGACTTTAATTAAAACTTCTCAATGTTAGTGTTTTAGGCCTGTTATAGATTCATCTGGCATTGAGATAATTTAATGATATATACGGTATGTATGTTTCATCACTAGATTAATGCGAAATATTACGAATATCAAAGGAACAAAAGTAAACAGCTATTTGGTAACTGAGTTACTTAACTGTTTGATCGAGTGGAAGGAAGGAACACGTCTCACCAGACAGAAGAAAAGTGAGTGAGTGTTGTGCATGTGTGGTTGGCCATGGGTGGGTGAGGGTGTGGAGGCGGGCGTGTGGACGAGCTTCCGTTGAGCAGGAAAGAGGATGACCACTACCTGGGGCCCGGAGCACTGCCCTCCACCCCTGTGAGTGGCGACACCAAGGGCGAGACTGGTGTGGCAGCAGCAGCGTGCGATCAATTGCACAGCTAACTGAGGATGTCCTGGCGGGGGAGGCCTGCCGCCACGGGAAGCACGGGGGCGCCGAGGCTTCCCTCCTGAATCACTCTTACAGACTCCACAAGGACAGAAACCTCACTCACAATTTTCATCCCAACTCTCAAGTTCGTTTTGTATAAGGAACCGATAAACCGTGAAACATTACTACAGAATACAATACATAGACAAACTTATACACAGGCTCAGGTCTTCCTTCCTAGTTCACTACAATAGTTAACCCTAATCTCCCTCTCCTCATCATTTATAAGCACCATCCCCGTCTATTTAAGCAGTCTCTCTCTCTCTCTCTCTCTCTCTCTCTCTTACAACCCCAATCACGAAGAACTAGGAATACAGCCCCAAGCGTTATGTACTCTACCTCCTCCTAATTCTCTCCCTCAATGGTGGTGATGGAGGTGGAGGTGGAGGAGGTGGTGGAGGAGGTGGAGGTGGAGGTGGAGCTAGGGCGTGGTGGAGGGCGTGGCAGGTAAACCTTCACCACACCCTCCTCACACACCTATATACGATAACGTCTCCACAACCTCCCGCTCCACAAAGTAATTATTCATTCCCTTCGCAGTTTATCACCCGGTCTGTGCTCGCTCGGTCTAAAAAATCTCCATATACGTGCATGGATGTATTCTGGTTTGTAATAGATCTCTCACACACTTCCCATCGACTGAGTTTTAGCCAAGATTGGAGGAATTTTTAAGAGGCGTCCAATTAACTAAAAAAAACCACATACACATACACCATTTTAATCTACTCTTTCCATTAATTAACCACATGTATAATACTGTACCGTTGATAACTCGTCATTAACTAGACTCACCATAAAACCTCATATACGTATATATAGGCTACTCCTGCCTGAAACGGAGTCTTACTATTTGGTATATATTTTCCGTTCACGTTTTCAACAGCACCTACGTAACTCAAACAATAAATACCGCTCCCATTACGGTTCAAACTACTCTTCACACACACACACACACACACACACAGACACACACACACTCAAACACACACACACACACACACACAAACAAACACACACACACACACGCATGCGCAACACTATACACAATTCAAACATCACTTCTCAGCAGGGGAGAGTGATTAATAAAAAAAATCTATATATTGACTAAAGAGGAGGAGGAGGAGGGGAGGAGGAGGAGGAGGAGGAAGAGGAGAAGGGGGGGGGGGGGCGAGGGGGCGGGGGGAACGGTGCACAGGGGCCGAAAGATAATCTCCCACCTAAACTCCATTGTTGTTGTTGTTGTTGTCTTTGTTGTTGTCGTCGTCGTGAATTGATCTCGTCCCTCTACATGGCTATTAATTTTAGTTTCCCTTTTACTATAACTCTATATTGATGACGCTACGAAGTCAACACGAACACGTAAATAAAATATATATACATACAGGTATACCATAAACTGACCGGCAAC
This sequence comes from Petrolisthes manimaculis, assembly GCA_034508575.1. Lineage (NCBI taxonomy): Eukaryota > Metazoa > Arthropoda > Malacostraca > Decapoda > Porcellanidae > Petrolisthes > Petrolisthes manimaculis. Next base: position 5,752 of record JAWZYT010005076.1, on the reverse strand, counting down.
AGGAATCTATCTATCTATCTATTCATCTATTTATCTATTCTTGGCTCGGGGCATGACACCAAATAATTGTCTGGTCTCGAGCACGGGGAGACGGACGCCGGACTCATAACGATAATTGGAGCGGCCCCAGCTATAGTCCCACACACTCACACACTCCCAGCGACACTCCCAAATGAACCACAATATATCATCCGCCTGTGGGAATTACAAACCAACCTCATTTTCTTGGTGGAATGTCTGCCCCTAAACGCTGCCCCCCGGGTGTGTTTGTGTGTGTGTGTGGGGGGGGGGGGTATGTGTGTATGTTTGTTTGTGTGTGTATGTGGTTGGGTATGTGTGTGTGTGTGTGTATGTGGTGGGGTATGTATGTGTGTGTGTTTGTTTGTGTGTGTGGGGGGGGGGAGGGGGTATGTGTGTATGTGTATGTGTGTGTGTGTGTGTGTGTGCTTGTATGTGCGTGTGTGTGTATGTGTGTTCCAGCAAGTGTTAGTATTATCCTAAAGGCAGTCATTTGTTGTGGGTGAAGTGAATGAAGAGCGACTACATGATTCCACCCCAAACCATTAAAGTTAAAGCCACAAAGCAGTTCCCCTGAATGTAAACTGAAGTAAATAAAGGGAAGATGTGAGTAAATTGTAACACAAACTAACTTAGGCCTCTTATACATAGACCAATCCAGCCTCTCACTTCACTTCACTTCACTTATCCAGCCTCTCACTTCACTTCACTTCATTCATTCAGCCTCTCACTTCACTTCACTTCACTTATGCAGTCAGTGTCCTTTTTTTTTTCTGTGATCAATACCATAAAATTGCCAGTCTGTCATCACTTCAATTATTATTTTTTCTTTCGTTTTTTTTTTGTCAACAATGGTAGGCTATATATAAACGAATGAACAAGGAAATTAAGAATATATCAGGAGGTGTGCCTCATAAATGTTAAGGCAGTAAATGTGGTAAAAAAAATATGAAATTATTAAGCAAAATAAATAAATAAATGAAATAAAAAATGTATACATAAATAAATGATTTTTTTTTTTTTTAAATAAAATAAATAAAAAAGATAAATAATATAAGTAGAGACTCTGGAGATTAAATTTGTTGGGTCCCCATTCAAGTGTTCGAACCTCATGAATATTTTATGAGCGACGAGCTGAACGACTCACTCGCCTCGGGCTAAAAAATTATTACTGCAGCGTTTTGTGAATCGAACTCGATTTAAATTGTGGACCATTTAAGGGTCACGTGAGTACAATAGGGGATGGCATAGAGGACCCTTATGCATACGTATGTACAGTCGGCAGCATAAGTTCGTTGCTTCATTTCCACTTGCGTATAATTATTATGTATTAGCTATATAGTGATGTTGTAATACAATTTTAATGAAGAGATGATAGATATAGTTCTCATATTATGGTAAATTACGTATGCTGTTAGAATAAAAAATCATTCATAATGCGTTGTTAACTATCTGGTCATAAATATTAGCAATATTAAATACATAAGATGGACGAGAATTTATGCTGCCGGCTGTACATACATACATCGATAAATCTTCCGTCGTCGTTGTCGTCGTTGTAGTGAAGTTGGCTTGTTTATTTACAAGTCCAAGAGTCTCGGTGGGGGTCCAAGGCTTTATTATCCCTTTTGTTGGGTGGCGTCATATTATTAGGGAGTTTTTCTTTCCTCGCTGCCTGCCTGTCCCCTGCCATAATATTACCCCAGCCCCGTCATGGCTGTAGCATTCTCACCCCCTTCACATATAACCCCCATTACTATCAGCACCCCCCTACACACACACACACACACACACACACACACACTAACACATAAACTCCTACCACACACACACTCGCACACACACACAAGGTTAAAATGAGAGGACTGAGCCGAGCGTCAGTTGTTATCATAGACCCAAAATACACGACCCCTGCCAAACAACCAAGCAAACAACCAAGCAAACAACCAAGCAACCAACCAAGCAACCCACCAACCAATCGCGTGTTGGTTGGTGGGTTTGAGGTGAAGCCTTGTATTAACCCTCATAATAGAAACCGTAACATAACGAGTGGTTAGATACATACATACATTAGCTGACACAGAACATTTATCAAGTGGGCCAATTACTTATACGTTTCTGATGCTTCTGAACTTGTGAATATATATTTCTTGGACGTTGGAGAGAGAGGAATCAAGGAGTTCTTCTTCTTACATTATCCCGTGTTATCCTCTGTCAGATTGTGTGTGTCGGACCCGTTGTAGCAGAGATATATATACACATTTTTCATAATTTTATGTAATGGGTAGGTAATGTGTTTTGTTTGGCGGATGTGTGCAGCGAGGGAGGCGGCAGTGTGTATGTGTGTGTGTGTGTGTTGGTGTAGATTTACCTGGGTGGTATGTGTGTGTGTGTGTGTGTTTGTTACCTAGGAGGAGAGTGAGGCTGGTCTCTCTCTCTGTGTGTGTGTGTGTGTGTGTGTGTGTGTGTGTGTATGTTTGCTACCTGGGAGGAGAGTGAAGCTGGTTTGTGTGTGTGCGTGTGTGTGTGTGTTGTCATCTTACACCATCAGTATCATAGACGGATCGAATATCATGTATAGAGGTGGTCCCTATAGTCTTTCCCTCCTTCCCTTCCTCCTTCCCTCTCTCCTCTGCTTCTCTCCCTCCTTCTCTCGTGTCCTGCTTCCATCCCTCCCACTCGCGTGTTCTTTCCTCTGCATCCTTTCTCCCTCTCACCCTCTCACTCTCTCTCCTTTCCCCACTCTTTCTCCGCACTCTCTTTCTCTCTTCCTCATATTCGTACCACGCACACACACCTCTACTCTCCTGCACACTACCCCTCCACACTTCATAATCTGGCTTCCCCCCCCACCCCTTCCTCCCTCTCACCAACCCTCCATCCTTCCGTACACTCCCTGCTGTCCCTCTCCTTCCTCCCTTTACACACTCGATCCCTAACTTGGCTTCCTTCCTTCCCTTCCTCCCTCCCTGCAACACTATAAAAAATAGACGAGATGGAGAGCAAGTGGGAAATAAAAACTAAAATAATTATGTCTCGTTATATTACAAAAAGGAATAAGGATGGTAGGGAGTAAGGTAGGCAGAGAAAGAGTAAGGTAGGCAGGGAGTAAGGAAGTCAGGGAGGGAGTAAGGAAGGCAGGGAAGAAGGAAGGGAATAAGGTAGAGAGGGAAGAAGGTAGGCAGAGAAAGAGTAAGATAGGCAGGGAGGGAGGGAGTAAGGAAGGCAGGGAGGGAGTAAGGAAGGCAGGTAGGGAGTAAGGAAGGCAGGGAGGGAGTAAGGAAGGAAGGGAGGGAGGAAAGGAATAAGATAGAAAGGGAGGAAGGGAGGGAGTAAGGAAGGAAGGGAATAAGGTAGAGAGGGAGGAAGGGAGGAAGTAAGGAAGGAAGGGAATAAGGTAGAGAGGGAGGAAGGGAGGGAATAAGGAAGGAAGGGAGGAAGGAAATAAATAAGGTATAGAGAGGGAGGAAGGGTACAGAGGACAGAGGAGCGGAAGAGTTAGCTGGGGACAAACAGTGCTGGAGCCGTTGCCCCACTTCACCCATTATCCCTATGTTAGCTTTACCATTCTCTTGTTGACCCACACTTGCTCCGCCTTCACTCACCCACTCCACCTAGCCTAACTCGACCTCCTGCACACTGCCTCCACCCCCAAACCCCCGCCAACCCCCCAACCCCCGTACTACCAACCAACCAACCAATCTGTTGTACCTACACCATTTAGACACTTTCCACTCCCACCTACTGTACCTATGTTAGCCACCAGACACTTTCCACCTACCATTCATTCCCACCTATCACCATTTACACACTTTTCATCACCATCTATCACCCTTTACACACTTTCCATCCTGTTTATCACCATTTACACACTTTCCAAACCAGTCTATCATTATTTACACACTCTCCATCCCCATTTATCACCATTTCCACACTTTCCACACCAGTCCATCACCATTTATACACTCTCATCATTCCTCACCCATCACCATTTACACACTCTCAACTCCTAACTACAGCATCCAGACACCTGCAACGCCAATCACTTCACAAATTCAATAAAAGAAAAAATACGGCACTAACACTCAAAGTTTTTTTTAAATCCATCCATATTGTAACACGACGCATACTTCAATCATCCTAAATCGTATACGGCTAAACATAAGATAATCTCACTCACAATAGAATAAAAATAAATAAATAAATAAATAAATAAATAAAAGAGCCCCGAACTCCTACCCATGAGTTTAGGGAATGAGTTCTTGTTGTGTGTTGTGTTGTGTTGTGATTGTCTTCCTCCCCGCAGGCAAGTGGTAGCACAATGTATATATACCACGGTGTCTTACAGGAAATATACCTTGTCTTCTCTTACTTGTCTCTCTCTCCCCCTGTCTCTCTCTCTCTCTGAGCCTCACTTTCACCCTCCCCTCCTCCTCAACTCCAGCCATCCCCGCGGGGCAGAGGGCGTGGGAAGCGGAAGTGGTGGTGGATGGGGGGAGTGGAGTGGAGTGGAGTGGAGGGGAGGGAGTGAGAGAGAGAGATGGAGAGAGGGGATGAAGACTGAGGAAATGAAAACGGCGGAAATCTAGAACTGCGTGATGGAGGGAGGCTGAGGCGAGGTTTGTGATGCTGTGTTGGTGGTGATGGTGATGTTAAGAGGCTGAAAGGAAGTGATGCTTTGATGGTGGTGTTAGTGGTGTTAGTAGTAAAAGAGGTGATGATGAGTAATAAGTGTTTCTGGTGGTGGTGATGGTGCTAATGTTATTGTTATTCATATGAAAGGAATCGTGATGGACAGAACAGCAATTTAACAGTCAGAAAGAAAATACCAATTCGAGATGGAGCCCATTTTTATGTTTTGTTTTGTTTTGTTTTGTTTTGTTTACGACGATGCTCCCCCCTCGGTGTCACATGGGCCACTGAGACCCACAACCACAAGGATCTCAATTTATAAGAGAGAAAGGATGTCCTGTTTTACATTCATCTCCTCTGGTAACACAAGAATTACTTTAGTTGCCTTAATAGTGACGTTAGGGTGGTATAGAGGACGAGAGAAGGTACAGTCACCAGCACTATAGTAAGTATTCAGGTGTGCTTCATATACCTAGAGACAGTAGTAAATAAATGCACAGTAAGATCTCCATTGGAATTAGTTCGTTGGTGAATTGGACTGTTCGAAGCTTCAACCAAAGCTGTATATTTATTAGTGCTCGTGAATGTACAGGGATGGGCTGCCCGACACTACAACAAGCACACACACACACACACACACACACACACACAAGCACACACACACACACACACACACAAAGTTGATAGACAGACGCCTTTGTCATTCAGTGAAGTAATTATAGCTATTGAGAAAATGATAATGATCATAATGATAATAATGATGACTGTTTTATTATCATTATCATTATTATTATTATTATTATTATTATTATTATTATTTATTATTATTATTATTATTATAATTATTATTATTATTATTATTATTATTATTATTATTATAATTTTTATTATTATTATTATTATCATTGTTTACAGCTGTATTTTTCACCTATATTTCCAAAACCATCACATCAAGTGGAAAGTCACAAAATAAACTCCTCATCCCACATACACATAATAAACACCCTTACCACCAATACCATCCACGACATTCAGTTCACAACACATCAAAATTAATAGTGTGTGTCCCTTTGAACTTTATACATCTCCCAAATCGTGTTCC